>OY796886.1:33685780-33930917 GCA_963680785.1 Diplosoma virens | reverse complement strand
CGAATTATTAACACGTCTAAAAACGGAATAGTATTATCAACTTTTTGTTCGACCGTAAATTTAATACTTTCTTCAATATTATTTATAAATTTATGAAAAGATACCACCTCGGTTTTTAAATTTACGGTCGAACAAAAAGTTGATAATACTACAGTAGAATTCCAATTATATAGACTCGGGCAAGTCTATATAACGTGTATTGTCTATAAAAAATGTACCGGCTGCTCTCAAAGAAATATTTGAAAATATATACAGTATTTCTTACATATAAACTATTAGTCTTAAAGTAAATAGTATTTATTCATCAGTTTCATCTGTAGTCAAAGCAATATTTTGCATGGCATGTTCAAATAGGGTTGCCAACCGTCCCGGAATGGCCGGGACAGTCCCGGAATTGACTTCTGGCGTCCCTTGTCCCGGGCTGGGTCACTTTTGTCCCGGAATTTACTGACAGCTCTTTGGATTGTTTTGGGGCAACTTTTTGGGGCTCTGTCCTGCCTATTTTGGCAAAAATTTCGAAGGAAATCGAAGACAGATTTTATGTAAAAACTTCTTTTTCTCTTGTTTTTTCCGACATCACTAGTTTTCAGAGAAAAATAATGAAATCCGAGACTGATTTCAAGTGAGGACCTTTTTTTTTTGAGAGATCACTATGAGTTTGGGACAAAAATTGAGGTGTTTCATTTGTTTGGCCTGCCAATATTTTTGATGAGCCAAAATAGCCCTCGGCTTAAAAAGGTTTGACGCCCCTGTATTAAGGTGTCCCGGAATGGCGAAGCAAAAAGTTGGTAACCCTATGTTCAAAATACAGTAAATTTATTTTCAAAAAGTCTATATAATAGGTATTCTACATAATTTGTCGTCTATATAACAGGTATTTTACAAAATTTGTAGTCTATATAATTGGAATTCTACTGTATTCCGTTTTTAGACGTGTTAATAATTCGTAACAATGGTCAACTAACTACAAAAGTCTATAGAAAACCTATACATACAACTAGATACTTAAATTTTAATTCGTGCCATAATTTTTCTCAAAAAGTTGATTTGGTTAAAGCATTATTGTTTCGGGCTAATTCTAAATTAATTACAAATTATCGAGATAAGACCAATGAAGTTAAATTTGTTTGTAATGCTTTACGTGAGAATTATTACCCAGATTGGTTATTGAATAAAGTGAAAAAAGAAATTAAGCATAAAAAAGTCAATAAAAGTGTTTGCATGAGTAAAAAGATATCTAACTATGTCGGTTTACCATATATCAAAGGTCTGAGTGATGAAATGTCTAGAATTTTGAGAAAATTTAATATTAATGTGTATACTTACCCATATAAAACAATTGGAAATATTTCACCAAAAATAAAAGACTCTGTGGATGATATATATAAGAGTGGTGCAATTTATAAAATTCCTATAAAGATTGTTCGAGTGTACATGTTGGTGAAACGGGCAGATGCTTTAATACTCGCTTATCGGAACATAAACGTGATTTGAAAGCGATTAATTTGGCTAAATTAAAAGAAGACGATTTAAATAAAAAAACTGCATTGGTTAAGCATTGTTTTAATTGTGAACATAGGATTGATTTTGGGAATTTTGAAATATTGAATTACAACATTGACTATGATAAACGAAAATTTTTAGAATCGTTATATATTAATAATACAAAAAATTCAATAAATGATAAAGATCGAAATGTTTTTCCAAAAATATACAGCAATATAAAAAATCTCAACGAATGTGGGTTTTCAACCTGTTAAATTTGTTTCTTTTGCACGAAGTAATTATTAAATTGTTATGTATGTTCGCTTCTCACCTTGTGCTTAGTAGTTTGTGTTTTTAACTTCTTGGTTTTTAAATACGGTGCGCGTTGTGTTTTGCTTTTACCTGATGAAGTCCGCCCGATGTAACGGACGAAACGTCGTTGAGTTTTTTTTTAATAAATATATTACGTCTTCTGTATTTGTTGAAATTTTACTTGCCTCTGATTCTACCAAAAGAACAAATAAATTTTAAAATAAGATAAAATTTTGACAAATTTGGACTTTGATTTGACCTATAAAGCTTAAGTAAAAAGAGTCATGAACAACCAAAACTATAAGATTGTGTAAGTTTCATAATGTAATAAAGCCCTGAAAAAAATTGATTTCATTGACTTGGCGGACCCAAGTTATAACGTTAGCATGCAGACAAAGTAGAAAGGTAATATATAGTTAATAAAAAGACTTACACGGTTGCTATTGTTACACATTATTTGTCATATACGCAAGTAAGTTGCCAGTCTGAAATGGATGTAATAAATGCATTTACACACCAGAATAAAAAACTGACTTTGATATGCCTGCACTACGTTATCCAGGGAAAACCCCCTAGATTTTTCACTCTCTTGCCTCATTCTACTACTATCAACGAGTTGATATAGATATAAACGCGCAGTTTTAAGACTCTGGTTATTTATGGTTCTTAGCAACTCCCTAATGCCTCGTGAGTATTCGCTGTCTTTGGCAGGATTGTGGTTGTGAGATTAGTGCTCACTGATATAGGGATGCCTGATCTAACAACTCTCTAACAACGTATTCGGACACTTTCTTCAGAAGAAATATAAAAATTTTATTGATTGTAGCAAAATAATTTTAAGAAAAAGCTGAAAGGGGACAGAAATTTTTCTAAGAGGCAAAAAGTTTTTCAAAGGAGTCTTCAACCGCTGGTTCTTGAATTTTAACGTCCTTGCTTGTCACTAGCGTAAAATAGCCTAAAAAACTTGATAACAAAAATAAAACTACAAAATTTTTTTCTTGCAATTTAGGGATTGCAAAATTATCATTATACATCCATTTAACTTTGTCAAATTATACAAAGTTGGTTTTCCCATTCATACCAAAATAGCTTGCCAATGAATTGATTTAATGTTTAACTTTGTAAAACCTATATGCCTGTTAGAAATACCTCCATTTTAAACATTTTATGTATGCAATTGTTTTCCAAAATCTTCCAAAAAACATACCGTTTAATGCCTTTAAGATATTATTTAGCTACAAACAAATTGGTGGGAAATAGGGTTATTGTTGCCATCTCAACCTGTTCACAAACAAAAAATTCAAGAACAATCTAATTTTTCGGACAATGAATATGTTTTTCGTGCCATAAAATGCACCTGTAAAAATGTTTTTCGGAAGAATAAAATATTTTTTTTGTTCAAATAATGATTTATTTCAATGTGCTTTACACCAGATTCAATCATACAATTGTCTTTTTTGGAGTAAATTTCATTTATTTTAACGCATACACTTCTAAATTGGTTTTTGGGCGACAAAAAGATTTTGAGTTCATAACAAAGCTAATGCATTCTGCTTAATTATAAGCCTGTTTGTTATATTTGAACTTCGTTGTAAAATCGTGCAAAACCATAACTCGGGCAAAATTGTTTTGCTCCCTTTACCAAATCCTTTGGTCTGATATGTGTATGGTCGCGATCTACGAGCCATGTCCTGTTTATACGCTTGCAAAAGTGGAGATAAAAATACTTTATAAAATTGTAAGGATTGAACCAAACATGAATCGAAAATTGTATTAACTGCTAATAATTTTTTTTAACCCAAACTGGAGATGAACCGGAACTGAACCTTCAAAAATAAAATTTGCCGAACCTGAACCGGTACCTTATTTTAAACGGTTCGATGCCCTGCTTAATATGTCCATATTGAACAACTTGAAAATGTGATATTTTAAAAAACCAGTTCATATTTTTGAAATTATAATTTATTTTATATCACATGAATCAAAAAATTCTATACGATGTTAAAAATACAAGTTTAAGTCTGATTAATCAAACAAAAAGAGGAAAGTTATAAATCATTGTAGGTCTCAACCAAATGCTTTTTATTTTGTTTTTTGAGGAGGACCAGTTTAACGTTTTATAAAGTTATTTGTTTCCTTTTATAGGCCTAAACTGTTTTCTCTGTAAACGAGTAGATTTTTTCGATTGATTTATGGATGCGTGGTTTTGTAGTAAGTGATATTTTTTACTTATTTGGTATTGAGTTTTAATTGATTCAATTTTGGTATGACGAAAAAAAGCTAGATTCAGTAGATAGCCGACATATATTTGGCAAGTTAAAGTTATAAATGTCTGCTAATTCAAACCAACTTCAAATTTTTAAGCATGAGTCTAAGACAGGGTTTCTTAACCAGGAATGCTCGCACCCCTTGGGGGTGCGAGAAATGTTCCTAGGGGGTGCGGGGATGCTGAATCATTAAGGTTGATTAGGCCTACTCTTTTAAATACAAAAAACGTTATGTTACAGATTTCAAATTTACAAGTGGAAAATAACAGAATTGAGTGTTGTTACAGACTTTAATATCACTAAACTTTGTTTTTGGTATGTCTAAAAAACGAAAGTGGAATGATGCCTATGTTCAGTATGGCTTTAAATTTATTATCGAAAAAGATGGTACACAACGTCTGCAGTGTGTCCTGTGCGGCACTATGTTCTCAAACTTTAACTTGAAACCATCGAAACTTGATGAACATTTCAAGAACAGGCATGGTGGTGTGAATGCAGGAAATGACATTGCGACATTACAAGTCAAGAGGGCTAGATTTGACCGTGCCGGCACATTACGTATGTATGGGTTTTCACCACCAGAAAAACCACTATTGCTAGCTTCTTATGAAGCTGCATACCAAATTGTTAAGTCAATGAAGCCCCATACCGTTGGAGAGGAATTGATCAAGCCATGTATTCTTAAAATAGCAGATATTGTTCTTGGCAAAGAAGCTGCTAAGGAAGCTGCAAAAAAGTTGCAACAAGTATCTTTATCTAATGATGTTATCCACAATAGGATCATCGATATGAGTGAAGATATTCTGGAGCAGGTTATTGCTGACATTAAGGCAAGTCCAGTAACGATTTCACTGCAGCTTGATGAATCTATTGACGTGTCAAACTGTAGTCAGCTAATAGCGGTAGTCCGATATGTGAAAAACAAGAAAATTGAAGAAAGTTTTTTGTTTTGTCAGTCACTGAAAACTACAACGAAAGCCAAAAATGTATTTGATATGATAAAAGAATTCTTCATGAAACACCAACTTCACTTAGACAAGATTGGTTCGATATACATTGATGGAGCACCAGCCATGTTGGGCAACCGTTCAGGATTTGCTGCATTACTAAGAAAAGAAATTCCCAGTCTGAAAATTACCTATTGCTTTCTTTATCGGCACGCTCTTGCAGCAAAAACATTACCCCTCAAACTGAAGAAAGCTTTGGAAATTTGCATTAAGGTTGTGAATACGATTCGTGGCCGTGCACTGAATCACCGACTGTTTCAACTGTTTTGTAAGGAGTTGGGTAAAGAACAAACCGTGCTTTTATATTACACCGAAGTAAGGTGGCTGTCACGTGGTCGTGTGCTATCTCGTCTGTTTGAATTACGAGATGAAATTAAAGAGTTCCTCTGCAAAATGGGAAATGAAATGGCTGAATATTTTGAAGACCCTGAATTTATTCAAAATCTTGCCTATTTGGCTGATGTGTTCACAGCACTCAACAAGCTCAACCGCTCTTTGCAGGGACAAGGAATCAGCGTAATTCATGCATATGAGAAGCTGTCTGCATATAAAGAAAAGCTTCAGCTGTGCATTAGACGTGTAAAGAAAGGAAACTTGGTAAATTTTCCTTCCCTTCAAGAAACACTCGAGGAAAGTGCTTCCTTGCATCCACCCCTTGTTTCAACAATTGCTAAACATTTACAAATACTTAGTACTGCATTTGATGGCTACTTCTCATGTGGAGAGATACAAACCTGTGACTACTGGATCCGTCATCCTTTCAAGGTGAATTTGGAAGAAATTGATGATAATAGCGACATTATGGAAGATTTCATTGATATGAGAAACAATACTGGAATTAAAATGGAATTTTCCGATGATAGTCTGGAGAACTTTTGGGCTTCTCAATTAGAAACATATCCTGTTTTGGCAAAAAAGGCTCTTACTGTGTTGGTGCCTTTCGCAACAACTTATTTGTGTGAAACAGAATTTTCTTGCTTGGTTCACATTAAAACAAAATCTAGAAATCGTTTGGATCTTCAGCACGACATGCGAGTAGCACTTAGCACCAAGACACCAAGATTTGATGTCATTATAAATAGGAAGCAACAACAAAAGAGTCACTGAGACACTCTTCTAAATGTATTACTGTTATTTCTTTCTTTGATGATTTATTTTTTTTTTAGCTTAAAAGATGGTTCCATCTTACGTTTTTTGAAACTTGTTATATTTAACTAATTCTAAAAGGGGGTGCGAGAATTGGTTGGTGATTTAAAAGGGGTGCAGTAAGTAAATAGGTTAAGAACCATTGGTCTAAGAGCTCTTTTGTTCGGTTTACTTTTTTGATTCGAGGCGTTTAAGACCAGCTAATGCAATCCATAGTTCGAGAATGGATCCTACTAAGAGCTTTGTTCCGTTTGCAAAAATTTTCATGCTTCATGCAATCGTTTTTTTTTTTTTATTAAAAAAAAGAAAAAAAGAACATATTCATAATGCATATAGGCGGCGAATTTGATTTAGTAAAGTTACAAGTAGTAAACCTTGAAGCAGGTTAATCACAGCAGTTAAACTTAGAAATCTAAATAACAATGTTAAAAGCGTAGATTTTTTAAGAGAAAGATTTAAAGAAATAGTTTTGCAGCTTATTTTATGGTAAGATATTTTTTGTATTTAATTTGACTAAACATAAATATTGAATTTTTTTAGAATTTGTTTTGATTGGCTTTTTATATTTTTACTTACATTTTTAAAAACTATCCCAATGCAGGTTGTAGTAGACCCTCCTAAAGGTGTACTTTTAGCTATTAGAAGACTAATTAATTGCTTTGACTGATGTTTAGTAACTGCTGATATATAAGTCATTTAAAAATTTTTTCCCTTAAGTTTCTAAAAGTTCTTGTAACAAAAAGTTTTGTCCAGGACAAAATTTGTATTGAAATTTATTGTTGTTTAAAACAAGATCGTTCAAACATTAGTCAGATTTGTACAAACAATTTTACGTATTTTATTATATTTGCTATATTTTTTTGGGATTCTCTTCAGGAAATCCCCATAAGCGATTTTTGTTCGTGAAACTAACCTGGATTCCCCTGCAGTTACTATTGCTTCTTGAGAGATTCTTTTTCTCTTGGTTTTTTCTTTATTCCATCCTGGTGCTGAAAGAGGATTATGGGTTAGTTTTGTAAAAAAAATTGCTTATGGTAACTTCTTGAAGAGACCCTTTTTTTGTTATTATTAACACTAAAATCGTAGAAAACAGCCTGCTTTAGTATGATATATTTTTAGTTGCTTGTTAACATATGATTTTGATTATTGATTGAAACAAAAAGCTTTTTGTCTGAGCAAAAATGAATTTTCAAATTTGATTGATCTAATTCAAAGGTTCTCAGATTTTCTTGCACATCAACCTGAATTCCAAATATAAAATTTTCTATTACCTCCTTATCAAATAGGTTTTTCAATTTTTTTAGCAGTACACACTTTTGACCAAACTAAATTGTTCTAAAAACTGTGCATCCTAGTTTTAAATCATGCTTTAAGTTCTAAAAAGTTTATGTGATTAAACTGAAGACTTTTTCAATTATATGTAAATTTACAGGTGAAGACCAAAAAAATTAGATTTTGTTTACTTTTCTGTGTTACTGACTTTACAAACTCTGGGGATTTTCCAAAACTTAAACAGTAATAAACCAAACTCAGTGAATAGTAAACAAGAACCAAAAAACTTTCACTTTAATTACATATATTTAGCATATTTGTTAGATTTTAAAGCATGATTTAGAACTGAGTGTAAAGTTTTTTTTACTTTAGTTTAAAGTATGTAACATTGCAAAAAAAGTTGAAAAGCACTTCTTTATTGGTCCATTAGACCTTAGCATTTGTTCATCAACCCCCTGGCCATTTATTGACCCCATTAAATGCATAGACTAATTATTGACCCAATGGATGTTCTAATTTATCTTTGGAAGTTGATGTCAACTACTTAAAATCACTGATCTAGTTGGCCAGTTTGTAAACATTTAGGGCTTGAAATTGATTCACAAAAATAAAATTCTTGACTCACCACAGTTAAAATAAAAAGATCAATAAAAAAGTTTCCTTTTCAAGAAGTCACCATAAGCAATTTTTTCAGTGAAACTAACCCAGAATCCTCCCTACAGCACCAGAATGAAATAAAAAATAAACCAAGAGGAAAAAGATCTCATTATAGAAGTAATAATAACTACAGGGGGACCCAGGTTAGTTTCATGAACAAAAATCACAAATAAAATATAAATTTTGTTTATCTTTAATCAAAAGTCAATCTATTGGTTATTAATTTTTCATAAGTTGCTTGATCTGTAAAACACTGTTTTATAACCAATCAATCTTTCTAAAATTAAAACAAAATTTCAAAATTTATAAGCCTAGTGAATGGTTAGGGGTGCTTTTGTGATGGCAATGGTGATCAATCCTGTCTTGGTTCAATCATTATTTTCATTCCTCTGTTGTATCCCTGGGAAAGACACAATAAATATATGGCACTTTATTTTACATGTGTTTAGCAACAGATTATGATAAGCACTCAGCAGTTGCTGTAAAATTAATCTAATATTTTTATTTTATTCATCATAGCAAGAAAATCAGTAAAATGAAATAAATGAAAAGTTTTATTAATCAATCAGTTCTAGCTATGAGTTTTAATGGCAGTTATTTTTAGTTGGTATTAATTGTACTTGTTGTATTGGTAAATTTTGGACCTACTGTTCATATTTTTACAGCTTTTGATAAAAATGTTCATGAATATGTTTATACAAAAAATCTTTAAATTACCATAGTGGTATTTTACTTGCTTGTTTTGTTAATATATTGTATTAATATTCTTTTAGTTTCATTTATATGGCTGCTACATTGTCAAGTCAAGTGTCATCATTTTTGCTTAAAGGTGAAACCTTTTGTAAAAAACAAGAGGTAATTTAAACTTATTTAGCAAATATATCTAATTTTTTGCTATTGTAATGACACAATAATGAGTTTATGTTCACAATTTATGGTAACTAACTATACTAGCTTTTACATTTTAGGAAATTTCCAAACTTGCAAGGTTAGTAACAGCAAATTGCAAATAAGAACCAAATAATGTGTCTTTAATTTTTTAAAAATTTCTGCATATTTTACCTGGTTTTTGTTGGTAAATGTTTGAGCAATGATAGTAAATTTGCTAAAATTCACTTGCTCCAGTGATATTACTTTTGCTAAACAGTCTATGGTATGATAGTTTTAATGCTAATAATGGTGTTAATTCTAAATTTGTTTTATTCAGAACAGACTACACACACTTGTACACTTTGTTGTTGTTTATCAATAATGTTTTGGCTCAAACTTTAATTGGTGAATTACAATCTAGAAAAAATAAATAGATTTTTACAAATACAAAGAGTAATGTTAATTTTTCCAGGGTTTTTCTGGATCCAGTTTACCAAACTGCTCATTGAGAGTTGATGAAGATGGATTTTTTTTAATATGGTCATTTTCAGAAAATGTTAGTATTTTATAAAATGTCTTGATAAAAGCTGTTAAAATGTATAACATTACACGTGCAAATATTTTTTAAAATGATAAAATTAATCGTATGGTTTTATTCAAATTAATATTGATTTGCACTTGAAATTACTTTTATTGGTATTGTTTGTTTAAACTATTCTCTTTTCTGTGTTTTGTATAAGGATGTAGATAAGCAACAGTGCAACACTTAAACAAAATGTTGTTGACAAAAAAACATCTGTTTGAAAATCATTATTTATTAATTAAAGCGGTTGGAGCCTGCCAAACCTTTGAAATAAGATTTCATGTTCATTTCAGGAAATAAATATTCTTGAATGTACTCACATAAAAGAAGTGACACACGGAATCCCTTTTAAGGTACATAACTTGATTAATAGATAAGCTTTCTTAATATTAATAGCTTTTTGCTCTAATCTAGGTATATATTTAAAATTACTAGCATTGTTAGTCGGAAAAAAATTTTTGTTTGCATAATTAAGTTGCTGATGGTAGGCCTTTTATTTCCATTTTTGTAACAACGACACACTGTTTTAAAAACCTGACACGCTTTTAGAAATTCCAAAGATTCTTGTCGGTTTAAAAATTTTTTAGTTCAGTAGTTTTAATTAAAAGTGATTCGAATTTGATTCCGTATTTCTAGTCGAGCTTCCTGAGCAGAGGCTTTTGTCAAGTGCTTTTCGAAGCACTCGGCGACAAACGACTTTTGGGGCTTGTTTCACTACGAGCGTGCAATGGACGACTATTTGTTTCTTTTATTGATTTTTTTGCTTCGCTTAGCGCTTAAGCGTGGAAAGAAGTAAAAAAATCAATAAAACGAACAAAAAATGCTCCAATCCATGCTCGTAGGGAAACGAACCTTAACGCGCCTCTAACTTGCAAACTTAAAACCTTGCGAATCCAAATACTTAGACAATCAAAACACTTGCTTAACAAGTTAAGTACAAAATATCTTTCTAAATGTAGAAATGCGTGAAGTGCCATTATGTTGAAACTTCCGCTTGTTGATCGACATTTGCGCCGAAACAACTTTTCGCTGCTTATTAACGAGATTTTTTCCACTTTAATTGCCACAAGTATAAGCTTATTAGTGTTGTATATCCCCCGCACATTCCATGTACGAATAAATTGCTTTTTCGTCAGCCAGTCTTTGTCGGTGATAGCGACTACCGTATTTTGCCATTGTCGATACGAGCGTAATTGCGTTTAGGACACGAAGGGGTTAACGGGACTTGGTAGCGGTGACAGCGATTTACCGAACAGAGTAGTTACGATCTATTACGGTTTTGAAATCGGTAGCTTGTCCATCATTCAATTCGTGGCTCCGTCTTGTGAACAAGCAGAGGTACTCTAATTCAATGAAGTTGCTTTGCTATTTGGAAAAAATTTTAATTGCTGTTTTTGATATTGAATTTAGAAATGGGTGTTTGGTTTAAGCAAAATCGTCCATCATTTGGATTCGCATTTCTTATCGCCGTTGGCTATTTTGAAAAAACAGTAAGTTAGTTTTTTTGTTAGAAGATATTTAAATATGCATATTATTATGACTTAAATGTTTTTTGTCTGCTTGTTTTCAAGGATTTATTGAAAGTTTCTGCCATATTAATCTTGTAGCACTTACTGTAGTGTTTGCGAAGTTTTTCCGGATCATCGCATCTTATTAACCTGACTTGCATGAAAACGGCAAAAACGTTAATTGTTGTCAAGCCATCTTCTCGAGTTACTTTAAAACCCCCTAAGATTTAATATTTTATAAAAAATGTGGAATGGTACAAGTGAAAAAAAGCTTTACTGAAATCATTTTAGACTAGGGGTGACCAAACTTTTTAGCTCGAGAACCGTATTCATCAGATGAATTTGATGAAGGACCGCGTTGGTCTTTCGAACGTAAATTCGTGCCTCAAACTTACTCGAAAAAAAAATGTCTTCACTTTGGTTTTGTTATATTACAGGTTTACCCATTAAAAAAGTACATTACCCTTAAAGAAAAGTACAATACCCAGAAATAAATGTACATTATCCAGAAATAAAAGTACAAGATATTAACAATTTATCTAAAAATAATGTATTTCTTTAGAAATGAGTTTTTACAGGGTTTTTCAAAACTAAATAGTGAGTTTTCCGAAATAAAGAGCAAGTTTTCAAAAATAAGAGCGAATTTTACTTGTAACATATATATTGCTTTAAATAAAAAAATACAGGTTTACCCATAAAAATTTCGAGATTTACACTAACTCTTTCCTTTCTTAGTTGTTCTTCACCCATTATTTTTATTGAAGCAATATATGTTACAAGTGAAACTCGCTCTTTATTTGTGAAAACTCGCTCTTTATTTTTGAAAACTTGCTCTTTATTTTTGAAAACTTGCTCTTTATTTGTGAAAACTTGCTCTTTATTTGTGAAAACTTGCTCTTTATTTGTGAAAACTCGCTCTTTATTTTTGAAATACCATGTTAAAACCCATTTCTGAAGAAATACATTATTTTTTGATAAATTGTCTGTTTTAATATATTATATACTTTTATTTCTGGGTAATGTACTTTTATTTCTGAGTAATGTACTTTTATTTCTCGGTAATGTACTCTTATTTCTGGGTAATGTACTTTTATTTCTGGGTAATGTACTTTTATTTCTGGGTAATGTACTTTTATTTCTCGGTAATGTACTCTTATTTCTGGGTAATGTACTTTTATTTCTGGTTATTGTATTTCTTTTTATGGGTAATGTATTTTTTTTAATGGACAACTCTGTATTCTTAAAGGTGAAGACAAAAAATCATCGCTTTAGTTTTTTTAACCGTTCACATTAAATGGTTGGCGGCCATATTTGTGCCAGGAGCTTTAGTTTGTCCACCACTGCTTCAGATATTGACACTGATTAAAAAGTGAACACAAAATTATATTCATGGCCATTGTCGTGAGATTCCCTCTATTTAATTTTTTTTTTCCAAAAAGAAATTTTTTTTTTTTGAAACTTATCTAAAAAAGTATAAATCTGTATTTTGGCAAAGCTTTATAGAATTTTAGTTTTGTGACATAATGATAATAATGTAGAACTGTTCATTGAGACAATCAAACTGAGTTTTTCAAATACTTCTCAGAGTTAAGCGAAGGGCAATGTTGATCGCGATCACTTTTTGAGCGGCGCTTCCTATCCCCCAACACACTGTAGAGCCAGCATCACATAAATCGATATTTTGCTCATTTTAGAAACAAAACATACTTTTTTTTAGAAACAAAATCAATACAAAAGGTTTCTTTTCGTGCCAAAAAAATGGGACAACACGAGATTAGTTGAAAGTAATAACAGATTTTTTTTAAGCACTGCATTTTATCACGAGCGAGCAAGTAATGACAAGCTCCTTATTCGAAGGCGTTGAAATTGCGTTGTAAACCGGAGTTTCATTACGTGCTGTGTTTTTATTAGTCTGTCATAAATTGAACAAAACCATAAACTAATTTAGTTTTAATCTTTTTTAGTTGACACTAAACTCGATCTTTTTTGCGGATACGTCTTTTAGTTCGATATTTTATATTCTCATTTTTCCGGCTTTTTTTTGATTAAGGAGTTGCCATAGATTGCTTTAATTTTTGCTCTGAATATTAATTTGGCATGAGCACTTAATATTTCGAATACCCTTCCTATCGATTACCAATGGTGCTTAACTAGTTGAGTTTCGAACGCAGAGCTTTCTCTTGAATGTCCAGAACGCTAACCACTACACCAGAGGTGGGAAGCGTTTTATTGTTAGAGGCCAGATACCAGATTTATATTTTTCAGTAATAAAGAAGGCTGCCTAAGTTTAAATACCCAAGAAAATAGCGTCTTCACTTTGTATCTCTCTCGGTTTTCTTGATTTTTGTCACCAAAAATTAGTGATCTCTAAAGGTTCTTCTATTATCACCAATAGTCATTAACACATGCATTCATACCGTTCTTCATTTATTTCTATTAATTTTTAAATCGTCAAAATCTATATAATTAGATATTAATTAATACAAGAGCTAGTTTTTATGGTAACAGCACCTACCCACCTATGCACCACACCACGGCGGAAATAATTATCTAACCTAAATATGAATCTTTGATATTTATAACCTGTTTTTATGTAGATGGAAAAGATTGTGCTACTCATTGACAGCAAAAGGAAAGATTCCAGTGCGAAAGTAAAAAAAAAAAATCAATATCTTATATAAGCTTGATTGATTTTATTTTAATTTTCAACATTTTAAAAAAAGATTCAAATTATAATTTATTTGTTTTTACTTAAAGAAGCTTCAAAAGAAGCTCAATGAGAAAAATGTTACTTTTAAAAATCAATGCGTCAAAAATGCTATCAACGTTGATAGATGATGAAATAAATCGATTTTCTTCATTTTTGAAACCGCAGTCCTTAGGTTTGTTTTAAGTTGAAAACTTGAAAGTCAGTTTTTAAAATATGTTTTGCAGAAAATGTTTGTTGTGACGCTCTTGCTTTCGCATGGAGAAAAGTGCTAACAAAAATTAAAGCTTTGAAGGAACTTGTGATAATAGTTTTTTTCAAAATTTTATATACTTGAAACTTTTACTTTTCTCACTTAAAACTACGATTTGTTTATTGTTGGTAAATTTTTTTTTCTAGGCTTGTGAAGCATTTTTGTCATGACAAGAATGAGAAAGTGATCTTACATAAACTGAAAAGCTGCGGTTTCTCCTACGGCAAAGCAAGTTTTGTTTTCTTGTTGACGTAGTCTCATTTGCTTCTGATCCGTTTCTTAATCGACTGTTTTTTTCGTTCAGCACGAAGAGATTTCTCCGAGCAACTTTACGTTTGACGTTTACAAGAAGATTCACAAGCACTTGTGCACTCGACAGGACTTGGAAGAGCTCTTCGCAGGAATGTAGGTTGACTTTATCCCCAGTGCGGATTTCCGCTTAAAATACCGCTTTTAGCTTTTTATTTTGGTTGCTCTGGACTTGGGTGCTGCGAATCATTTAAATGCATATTACCCCCCTCCCTGCATATGATTTCATATGTCTCCTCCATACCAAGCATTGAAAATTTAAGTTTTCAGTGAAGTAATGACTTTTGATGGTAATAAGTTTATATTTCGTTTATTCATTGTTATAAGTTGTCAAACAATTAGCTTTCAACTTCTTCCACTTGCTTATTTTATCATTTATTTTAATGGCTTGGTTAGTTTCTAATCAAAGCATTGTTTTCTCAAATTTTCAACACTTGATTAAATTATAACGTGTTGCTCATGGGGCACAGTTAAAACTTGGAATTATTTTCATGAGAAAATTTTGATTGAAATCCTGCGTCATTTATCACTGTTTGACCACACACTCCCTTAAAGGTTTATTTCTAATCGAATTACTCCCCATTTACACATTTGGATTGGTATTGCTTCCATTACATAATTAGTTTTCATAAAATAGGTACGATGTACCCTAAGCAACTTTAATGTTAGCTAAGTTGTAGCGAGAAGTCGTGAACATTCATTGAGACAAAAAACAAAAATCGTATGCCATTCGCGCTCTACTCTTTGAAAGCGGTGCACAGGGTAGTTTTAAGTAAAAACACCTCTCTTAACAGACATCCCAGCTCTGTACTTTTCAACCGGCTTGTTGTTAGAGACTCTTGAACTAATTTACAAATTCAGTGGAATTTAATACTTTTGATAAGACAATTAATAAGAACCAATAGCGACATATAATTCTTTCAAAATCCTTCTCATTGTTTCAAGAAGCTCGTTTGTTTCGCGGACCCCGTTGAAGAGCGCTGAAATAACGGCTTTAGTTTGTGGTACATCGGGCTACTCACGACGTTCTAACCGCCACATCTACGTTGACTGATGATTAGAGGGATCGATGTCGACGGCGATAAACTACCAATGTCACCATTGCCCAGTAATTCACTTTTATTAAAAACTGAAGACATTTCCTTCGAGTTTTTATTAAATTTTTTTCTTCAGCAGCGATACCTAGAGTAAATTACTTCGCTCGTGCATTTCTTTCTTGCAGCGTGACCTACATTGATGGTTCCTTTTAATGTATTCGCTTTCTTTAATCCGCTTGACTGACATGAATAACTAAGTTGACGTCATCAAATATTCATCAAAATCTGAAATATTAATGTTTTTTTCAATTTCGTTGGATTTCTTTATTAAAAAAAATGCTTATTTCTAAAAAATTGTTTAATGAAGCTATTGATTATTACTAAAATTGACAATCTGGAAAGAATATCGGTCTGATCGTGAAAGAAACTCGTTAAAATTGATGAAGGTATAATCGTTTTTCAATACCATTCCATCTTTTCAAAATCAAATTTCTGGCTTATCTTGCGTTGATTGCTGAAAGAACCTGGAAAAAATTTATTTTTCCGCTTTTTAATATTTTTACATTAATACTGATTGGCTTTGTTGAAGATTGTAATTTAACTTAGCTCAGTTATTGATTTTCAATGCTCTTATCGAAGAATTATTTCTGCAGCAATTTCTTGATTTCGATCTTATCTAATGAACTTTCAATTGACATTAGCATAACTATACTGCAACTCTTGTGATTGGTTTTTGACGCATGGCGTGAGTTCTCAGCCGTGAGTAAAATTGTTTATTAAACTCTTGAACAGTTTTTTCAAAAAAGAGTTTGGTTTTTTATGATGCTCTTACAATTCAAAAATAAAAACACTAGCTCTGGCAGCTAGGTCGTACGTTTTGCTTATCGAAAAAGCTTAATTTTTTTGTTCTCTGCTCACGACCGACCCGGGTTTCGGAAGAAATGTCTTTGAATATTTCATAACAAACAATGCAAAATATATAAAAATTATTGAGCTAATGCCAGCTTTTTAAATGAAGTTTATTTTTTTTACATTGCTTGCAGCATCGCAAAGTAGATTTGAAGTTTTTAAGCAAGGATTCGTCTTGAGTCTTCGAACTACGCTGTTTTTAAAAGTTACAAATAATCATGAACTTTGATAAAGAAACACTTACACTTAACAGTTGTTGTAGGGCTACTAATGAATTTATTAATGCCTTGTTTTTTTACTTCGGAAAACAACAGTTTCTGTGTGCGTTTTAAAATTAGTGTTACTACGCCCTGTTTAATCAAGTCTCTTTCAAAACGAAGTATGGGGTGTTCGTTGGTTAATTGATAACAATAATGTAAACGAACTTTAATGGACTCGTTCTTCACAACACGATTGTTATTGCTGTGCGCAAGCGCCTTTCGTTCTGGCAAGTCTTCGAGTTTTCGTTCTATTTTCGATCCTCGTTTTCGCTTCGACGTTATTTAAGAATCTTATCGCAGAGTCGGCGGCAAAGCGGATTACGTCGAATTGTCTCGCTTGGTCCAGTGGCTCAACGACAATCAGCGCGATCCGCGATTGAACGAAATCCTCGCTCCGCCGTTCGACGATAAGCGCGCCCGAAACATTATTGCGAAATACGAAAAAAGCTCCCAAAACTGCAAGGCAGGTAGGTACAAAGGACGTTTAGCCGATCTGTTTATCCATTTGATGGATTTTCTTGTTTTAATTTTGTGGTTACAAACGTGAATCATTGATTTGTATGATATTTTAAGGTAGAATTTCTATCCAATCAAATTTATGATTAGTTTTTTGAACTTGACTAATGTAATCCATCATTAAACATTACTAACTTGTTTTATGGCCAATTATATCTTTTCACGTTTCACTGACGCTTGTCTTTTGATTGTTTGCTTTTAGAGCTTATCAAAGTGGTATTAACAAATAAGTGTCATTCAAGTCCAAACAGCTTCAAGGCAATCTACAAAGTTATCGCTATTGATAGAATTTACATTTGCTGTTTATCGCTTTTCTCGATTTTCTGTGATCTTAAAAAAAAAGAGAAATTAAAAACAAATGAGTCACTACTCGTTTATCCTTTTTTGTTTCTACAATCTTGCGATCGATATGATTAGCCTTGACAGTTATTTCCATCTTAGATCGCATGTCCAAGGAAGGCTTCTTTGATTACTTGGCCAGCGACGACAACAGCTTAATATATCGCGATCACATCTCACTTCATCATGATATGGATCAGCCACTCAACCATTACTTCATCAATTCATCGCACAACACTTATTTGACAGGTAAAAATATTATTGTCGTTTATTGTTTGCTTGATAACGTTGGCTATAAACCAATCGATTATTTTGCGAGGAACTGTGATTATCTGCCGGACTTCTATGCTCAAACTCGAATTTTGACTCTTATGGCCTTGTAATCTTATGTGGTCACGTGTTCATCATGAATTTCGTTGTTTACGCTGCTTTTTCTCGTATTAGTCAAGAGGAAAATATTTGGCATGTTGAAAGATCGAGTCTAATTCGAAGAAAAACCGATTGGTGTGAAAGTAAAAAAGAAACAAAACTTATTGCTCTAAGAGATAAATAAAAAAAAACTCGGCGCAAATTGTTCTTGCGGGCCCAAAGCAAGCCCAAAATGGTTTAAACTTTTTTAATTTGTTAAGATGCTCAAGAAGAATGTACTGTAGTTTCTTTTGAACCGACTATTTTCTCTCT
Organism: Diplosoma virens; assembly: GCA_963680785.1. Lineage (NCBI taxonomy): Eukaryota > Metazoa > Chordata > Ascidiacea > Aplousobranchia > Didemnidae > Diplosoma > Diplosoma virens. The sequence continues at coordinate 33,912,799 of OY796886.1, read as the reverse complement.
AAAACTAACTCTGTTTCTTCCTAAAACTAACTCTGTTTCTTCCTAAAACTAACTCTTACTCCAATTGGTTTTTCTTCCAATAACTGACGTATTTGAAATCGTGCAAGTGTTATCTTTATCTTAATATTTTGTAGGCTTCCAATGGAAAGGGAAGTCATCTGTCGATATTTATCGTCACGCTTTGCTGGCTGGATACAGGTAAGCCACCTCTTGGCAAATGCTGTTGCTTTGCTATTTGTTGATGCGCAAAACAAAGTTTTCTCATAGAAGTTTTTTTTCTGTAAGGTTTAATTGAACGTTGATATGTGTTGTCAGCAAAAGTAATATTTACATGAAAGCAAATAAACTTTACTACTTTTCTTCAAGCGACCGCTCAATGTGCTTTTTTTCACTAAAACAATTATCTTCTTAACTTTTTTGACGTCATTTCGTTTCTTGCACACATATGTCGTGTCACCAAACACTGCGCTGAAGAGCTGGTCTTTACCTTGCGTTTCCCTTTGTTTGTGTATTGATTTTCGATGAACGTACCTAATGAACTTCACAATGAACAAAGAAACCAACGCCGAGCAATATAAGTCGGATTTGTAAGCGCTGAGTGTGAGAGTTTAATTTGTAACCGCATTAAAATGTGTAATATTTATTAAGTTTACCATAATAAGGCAGTTACCATAACAGCTTTTACGGAATAAAAGCTATTTGCACTCGCTTATCTCTGACTAAGTCGTGGTTGATATAGAATAGTCGATGAAAATAATCAATTCTTAATAAATCGGATTTAAAAGTGCGGAACAATTAGGAAAAAAATTTTGGTAGCTCCAATGTGTGTTTTTATGGCAAAAATTGAAACCGATATCTGTTTGAATCTAGTTCTCGACCTCTGTAAACTTTCGACGCTCAAAAACCTTAAATTTACGCAAATTCTTTTCCAACGGAAAAATGTTTATCGCTTTAATTCCGGGACCGAAAAGTACTTCATTTAAAGTTAACAGAAAACCAAAATAAATAAAATGACGGGTTTTCACCCTTAAAAGTTACCAATCCCACCACGGTCGGCCAGTTAAATAGCTCAAACAAGTCTATGCCTGAGAAATATATTGATTATACTGCAACACCCTTTTATCTTGAAAACAACGCACCAGTTGGAAACCTCTGATTTAAGCCAACCATTGTTGCGTCATTGCTATGTTATGATATTACTTCTGTGCGAAAGGTCTCCGTTTGATTTTGAGTCAAGTCCTTTTAAATCGAAACGAAAATGCACTGTTTTATTTCCAAGATTTTGTTGTAAATCGGGGTTAATTTTTTAAATATCGATTGTTTTGACCTTACGTAATTTAAAGCTTCGTTGTTTTCTGTTTGCTTCTGTGGTCGTAATAATTAAATCAACATCGATTAGCGAACGCTTTTACTTCTGTTTATCTCGTTTTTCTTCCCTCTTTCATTTCATCCGATCAAGCGGCTTGTTACAACGAAGTGAAACCCTATCTGCAACTTGAAAAACGAGCTTTCGACATTGATCTGTTTCTTCGACATGTAATTTCTCACGGGGCGACGCCGTTGCAAGTTATTTCTGCTTCATTTTAACGATCGCGAGCAAAGAGATTCGATGTTTGGCGAGATGAGTGTAGTTTTTTATCTTGTTAATTAGCAGGTTGCTGAAGCACTCTGAAATTTTTGCGAGTTACGCATTTCGATCGCGCTTGTTTAACTAGCGCTTTTGTGATTGGACGGGAGGTTTTGATTGGAGCTTGAAATGATTTCAGGTTTTAATCACAGGCACGAACCCAGCCAACACGCCCTGTGTGTAATTTTCCTCTTATCGTCTACCAATGTGGAATGTCTTTGTTTAAGAGCGTGGCTTACTTGAAAAAACAAAGAAGCATTTTGTTTTAAGTGCTTATCCTGAAGTTGGATAAGTTTTTGTTCTTCGAAAACCAGCGATTGGATTCTTTTCGAATTATATGATTTCAAATTTAAGCAAATTAAACTTTTAACGTTTTTTTTTTTACAAATGACGCGAATTAAAAATCTTGCACCACTCTAATTGTCATTTCACAAAACTTTTATTTGCCATTTCGAACATTTTCTCACAAGCTATCTAGCTGTTTATCGATCTCTTTTAGTATTCATAATTAAGACACCCTTGCGTTTTGTTCTTAAACCTATGCAATAAAAGGGATTTGAAATCGAATTTTAATTTAACGTTTCGACTTCCACTAAGTTCTCGATTTAAGAAACTCTCCTCAACTTGGGTCCCAATAAAGCGCCAAGTTAATGACTGCAATTAACGCAAGGATCGTTTTTCAACACAATTTAAATTGCGTCGTTCGATTTTTCGAGAAGCATTTTCTCGTAACTGTAACATGGATTTGTTCTTGCACGTAGAAAGCGCTTCTGGCAGTGGTTTTTAACATATATCAATTTCTTGTCCCAGTTGTTTTTCTGCCGGGTTCTGTCACACTCTGTTATTTACGGGAAGCGTTTTGATTTTCGATCCAGGTTGTCCTTTCCAAACACTACTCCTAACGTTCGTGTTCGACTGAACATTGTCAAAATCTGCGCGTTTTATTTGATGAAGTTTTTATCTTCAGCCACATCAAACTGCCTCAGACCAGGCTCGCAAATTCTCACTTTTTGAAAAGTGTTTTGCAGCCGTGAAAAGCTAAACCACTCATTCCTAACCTACGATGTTTTGGTTTCTTATTCTTTTTGCCATTATCGTGCGATAGTGGTTGATAGTTTTAAACTGAAAATTAAGCAACATTTTTCGGCAGTATAACTATAAGCTAAAAACCTGTGTGGCATATATTTAATTCATTGATTCTTTTAAGCTACGGCCTACAGAATCCTCATCGTGATATGACGGTTATGTTATGAAACTGATAAAAGAGAACTGCCTGCTCTTCGATATTTTTAAAGAAATTTCGATAACATTTAAGAGCTTATTCGGTAGTCAGGTTGTCTTAAGGCTAGAGTTTCGGCCTCAGATGCAGGAGGTGCATGTTCGATTTCTGGGTCGGTCATATCTAAACACGGCTTTTTCCTAACGGCTTGCCATCACGTAATTAGTTTCACGTAAGTAATTGTGTTGCCCGGGCGCAAAGTTGAGGGGATCTTGACCGTCAAATCATGAGTATGACGCGAGTTTAATGAAAATTTTGATATTTGCAGTTTGCGACGTCTTTGCAATTTCAATAGGACCCAATTTTGAAAACCTCTGCTTCAATAGCACTTGCCTCTGTGATGACGTACAATCTTTTTCTACAGTTTTGAATTGGTGTTCAAGCCATGACGAAACGATGCTGAGCCTTGTAGATCGGCAGAATGATGTTAATTAAATTAGTAGAATAAAAAACAGTTTAGGAATAGAAGCACGCATAAATAAAAAATTGAATGGCAAAACGGTTTTATTGTTGCTTAGTTTATTAAGAATTTTTCCTTTTTTGTATCACTTTATTTTTGGTCTGTTTTTAATTTTCATGCCAGTCATTGTCTGATCTTATTAGAAATTGATAAGTTTATTAGTGTATGTTTATTACTTTGTCGTCTTCGTTATTTGTTTCTTTTTTAATTTTCTGGATCAATACATTTCCCGTTTTAGCTGGTGTCAACACCTTATGACGTACATTGTCTTGTCAAATATAAATTCCGATAAAATCCAAGTCCGTGTTTATTGTAAAACTTGTTTTAGCCGTGTTAATTCTGAAATTCTTTGTCTTATTATTTCTATTTTAAATTTTGGATTTGCGTTTTGACTTCAGATTTATTGAGTTTTTTTCGTGACTTCATAAGGACGAAATTTTTTTAAGGCAACTATTTACCTTTATTTTCATTGTTTTCACCAACAACAGCGGTATTTTGACTTTGATGATTCACCAAAATAAATCAAGAGAAAAAGAACCGACTCTATGCTTGAAAAGAAGATCGATTTATTCTTTGCTCGCCACTTTGTCGCTCGTTCTTTTTCGGTTACTGTCACTCTTCTGTCTCCCCTCTTTGACCTCGTCATTCCCCATTCTTCCACGCCTCTTCATTTCCCATTCACGTTATTCCCCATTCTTCGGTATGTAATCACCGGGCGACTCCTCAGGTGCATCGAGCTGGATTGCTGGGACGGAAAGGGTGAATATCACGGCGAGCCGATCATCACCCACGGCAAGGCGATGTGTACCGACGTCGTGTTTAAGACTGTGCTGATTGCGATTCGCGACGCCGCTTTTGTTACGTCTGACTATCCGGTCGTGCTGTCGTTTGAAACGCATTGCAGGCAAGTAGCGCGTCGCTTCCCACTTTGCCGCCCGAAAATATCGATTTCCTGTTTTGCAGCAAGCCCTTGCAGTTGAAAATGGCCAAGTACTGCGAAGAAGTCTTTGGCGACTTGCTGCTCGGAAAACCGACGGAAAGCCACCCGGTGAGTCGGCTTTGATTCGTTCGCGAATGTTCGGGCGCTGACGACACTTTTCTGCTTGTTTACAGCTCGATCCGGGACTTCCTCTTCCCTCTCCGAATTCGCTCAAGAGAAAAATCTTGATCAAAAACAAACGTCTCGATCCCGAAGTGGAAAAAGGTAGGAGAAAGTTCACCGCGTTATCGCGCACGTTCGCGATGCATGATTGACTTTAGCGCTGCCACTTTTGCTCTGCTCATTGCTCTTTTCAGCGTGTCTATTTTTGCTGTTTCCAAATGGTAATACTTATTGAGTCGAAAGTCTTCTCATTTTTCAAAGCAATTGTTTTTACATAAATGCGATCGAAGCATCAGTCCGCCGCCGAACGTGCTACAATGCAAATATTTGATTGTTTGGTTTTTTATGACTTTTGGCATTCACCGTTTTTGCACGCTCAACTACCTTCGTTTCAGCTCAGCTAGAAAATCTCAGCCGAAACAAAGACTACGTGCTGGACGACGAACCAGGTACGGCGTCGTAAACATTTATGCTTCAATTCAGTCTATTGTACGTTGTTTTTTGTAATAAGAAAAGCATGCCGATCCGTCGTTGAAAATTCTTCAGATAAACTGCCATTGGCTTCGGGCGATCGAGTTGAATGTAATTCTTCTGCTAACGCTCGACCGACGGGCTTTTTATGGACAAGATTTTTAACGAAGACACCTTGTAACTATCGTGTTGTAATGAAAATTACCAAACTTTTATTTCATTAAAAAATTATAAGTTAGTTTAGTTTGTTTTCTTGACGTCTATTTATAGTTATTTTCATCATGACTTAAGACATTTTAGTAACAAATCGGAAATTAAAAAAAGTTTTGATCGTCCAGTCGTAGTTTTTTCTGATGAAAGACGCTTCATTTTTTGTAAAAGAAAGCTTACCAAATGTTACGAACTGCGTGCTACCGAAAGTATTATTTCCGAACAATTGGCGGGATACTGACAGGCATTGTTACTTTCGCAGAGGAAGCCCATCCTGAACTGGAACCGACCAAACCCGACCCGGCCGAAGGATCGCTTGTCGAAAACGACGAGGTAAGAATTTTACCGATTTCTCCTTATCTGGACGTTAGAACTAATCACGTGTATTAAATTTAAATCACGTGTTTTTCAGGTTGACCAATCGCGGTCGGGAACGCTCAAGTCCAGATCATCTTTCAAGAAGGTGAAGACTGCTCTTTTTTTCACTATTACTATTTATTAGTGATTTAACAAAGCTATTTCGTCCCAAACGATAATTTTACAAGAAATTTGAATTATTTTCAAAAATCTAAATATAATTTGCGCTTGTTCATATCGCTGATTATTTCTACTTCAAGCTAAAGTCATGTGGTTCAACAATCTAATTCCACTGTGTGCTAATATTTACCTTCAAATATTAATTACCATGTTGCTACGTTCTGCCTTTCTCCTTTATCGCGGCATTGATTTTTCTTGTCCTCTGTAGTCAAACTTTTGTTTTTTAGCCATGCTCTAAGCTAACTAATTATTAATGGAACAGTTTTGGTTTTATTATGTTAAGATACGAGTTATTTGACTAACCATTTCTTTCATTGTTGGTGCCTGTCAGTCTGGTTTCAATCCGAATTCACACCAGCACCTTTTCCAGTTTATACAAACTTTGATTAGATGGATTTTCTGTTTGTTTTAGTGTTGGTCTGCTAAGTCAAGCCGCTTACTGCGCATGCGCCAAATCTTAATGTAGCCATGTTTAGCTTTGTATAATATCTGTAAAAAGCTAATTGATTTCGAGGAACAGCCTTCCTTGCGTGTAAGTAAACTAAGTTAAAGTGGAAGAGTGTAAATCCTGTTGCTATTCCAATAGAATCAAGCGTTTACCGACGAGGACGAAACGGAATTTCCCAATTACGAATATATCAAAACGTCGGCAACGAATATCCATCCCTACCTTTCATCACTCGTCAATTACTGTCAATCTGTTAAGTTTCCGGGATTTAAAAAAGTCGAAGAAGGTTTGTTTCCAGGGGAGCGCTTTTTAAGATTTGCTTGTTAGCCGTTTCGTATTTTTAATCGATATGTCGCGATTTAGACGCGATATTTGAAAACTTTCTATTTTCGAACATTTTACAAGTCTGAGATGGTCACCAGCGGTGATGTTTTTGCAGATGAAAGTCAAAAGCGCTGCTTTCAGATGTCGTCGTTTAGCGAGTCCGTCGGATTGAATTATCTCAAATCGAACGCGATCGACTTTGTCGTGTAAGAAAAGACATTGGACGCAACTGCTCGCGTCTCTTCTTACTGCTACCTAAACAAACTAAGACAACTTTTCTCGAGCGTTGAAATCTTGATTCGAATTGTCGTTGTATGGTCGAAATCCATTCACTCATTTCGCAATGTTTTTCATGCGTAGCCTGCCGTTCATCGTAAGATTCTCATGAGACTTTGTTCAATGTTTTTTTGACGTCATACTTCCTATTGCTCTGCAACAAGCAGGCTTTTATTGTGTCATGAGTAACTCGATCAGGTAAAACATTGCGCTGTACTTATCGTAGTCGGCGAATACTAAATACCAAACTTTTTTTGCTCTCTAATAAGTGCTGGCTCGAAGTGGTGTGTTGTAGTTGATAACAACCTTTAGATCCTATCGAAAAACTAAAATTATTGAAGCATTGGTGCAGGAAATGTGAACATTTCGAAGCTACTATCAATCTCACGTAATTGTATTCCATCTTGCAACTTCGCATTTTCGGCTTTACGTTTCTTGTCAAGATTCATAGAAAGAAAATCTTTATATGAACGGTTAAGCCGGTAAATACGTCAACGTTCGCTTCCGTCATTTCGTTTCAACATTTCAGATACAATCGCAGTCAGCTGAGCCGAATTTACCCGAAGGGTTCCCGCTTTGATTCGAGCAACTACATGCCGCAGATATTCTGGAACGCGGGATGCCAGATGGTTTCTCTCAATGCTCAGACCAACGGTAAGGAGCTCTTGTGGGGAAAGTTTTGCTTGTGTAGTAAAAGTTTTTGACTGTAGACGTTAGTTAATGCAAATTTTGCGCTTTTGGTTTTGATTTGTTGAAAAAAATACTGCTTTCCCAGCTTAGTTAAAGGTGTTCCTGTGGCGACTCCTAAAAACTAAAGTTTGACATCGAGAATCGAGACTCTTTTATTTAACGCTAATTTGTGCTGCAACCGAATTCTGGCCCGACAATAAATAACAAAATGCACCAAATCGGAAGAAAAATAACTTGGCTAAATTGTCCACAGTTTAATTCGTGATCGACTAAAAAAAGCTTATTACCATTAGCAGTGCGATTGGAAAGTTACCTTTATGCTATGTTCATTTTTTAACCCTTAAACATGCTAAATATTTTCATAATGATGTGTCAAAATAAACCTATTTTATTCAATTGTTAGAAAGTTTATATCCTATAGACACTACGAATCTTAATTAAATCTTAAAACTGTTATTGTTCCATGTAAAAAAATTGTCTAATAAAGATTATATTTTTGTGTTTTTCACCAATAACGAGATATTTTGGAGAGATATACGGAAAGGTGAAGTTAGTATGATCTATCACGAGCTGAGGCGGATACGGGCAATTGAAGCGCAACTTCCGCAATTTGCTGAACTTGCGCTTTCACTTGTTTTTTGACAGCGTTGTGCACTTTGCCATGTGCGCCCAAAAATAAAAAGACTACTTGTATGTTATTGCGTTGTCGCAACTTTTACTATTGCCCAAGTTGCGCTTTAAATTGCACATTCACAAGATAGATTGTATGTTGTTTTTCCTATTTCCTATGTCCCTTATGTCGTAATCAAAAGATTAAAAATTACTGTAAAAGACTGAAAAGTAACTACAAAGTTGTACGGTTAAGATTCGAATTATAGACGAAGTGTGACGTATGCGTACAACAACAAGCAACAAATGGCGCATAATGCCGCTCAGTCAAAGTTGTCGGGCGTACGATGTCTAGGAGACAGCCATAGTTTATTCAATATCTGGTATATCAGCCATTTATTGAGATAATTGATAGCACGTATCTCGTGCTATCAATATCTCGTGGCAAGTATAAAATTTGAATCCGAGATACTTTGGGATAGTACGTTAAGGGGTTAAAACCAAAGCAAGAAATCAAACTTAGCTAGTCTCTGTGTAGTTTTCGTCTCAGTTGTTTAATCGATTTCTCATGAAAAATTGAACCAAGACTTTCTTATTAACTGTACAAAAATATTGACATTTCTCCAGATATCGGTGTGCAACTGAACAGCGAGAAGTTTCTGTACAATGGCCGGAGTGGATACTTGTTGAAACCGGATGTCCTGTTGAAAAAGAACAAAAACTTCGACCCATTCGCTGAATCTTCCATCGACGGAGTCATTGCCGCCCAGTGTGGTGTCAAGGTAGTTAGTTTACTGTTGCAGTTTTTCAAAGAAACAATCGCTATTACTAACAACAAATGACTCGAAATTAATATTATACGAGTGTTTACTTTACACCGAAGCACTTTTGTCATGTGTTTTCCTCTAACTTTTTTTTTTACATTTTACTGTGAATACTGTCGACTTAGCTTACTATTACTTGTTTGACGTGCTGTGTACAAGCCAAAGTCGTATTGTTGCCAGTTTGTAGCATTGTCAAACACTGATTAATAATTTTCTACAACTTAAATATTTTCTTTATCTTAATTTCGAATTCAAACGTTTTTCTTGGCGAATTTGCTCTAAATGATATTAAATATTTCAAGATGTAGGTTATGCCCACAATAATTCCACGACTAAAAAAATTTTTGACCCCAAGTTTTTAATTTTTTCCTGCCAGCCCTGTCTTTTAAAAGAAGTTCTCAATGACGAGCGTATGAAAAGCTTTGCGTGACGTAAAAGGAGGGGCTACTTGCTGATAATTTTAATGTTTTCTTTTTGCGTCACGGTTACGTACGCTGCTCACTGCCCCGTCGTTTTTTGACATTCCATCCATGCCCGGCTTTATGACGACATAGATGCTAGATACGTCTACTCCTTGCCTCGCTTCATGAATAAGCAAATCTGGGTTTTCCTCATCTCAACCAACAGCAAGCTTGCGAATACAATACACAAGATGCGACCAATTGAACTATCGATTGATTACGTGACACCGAGCCACTACATCGATTTTTTTCATTTTCAAAGACGAATCAATCGTTTTCAGGTCAGAAAACCCACCTGCAAAATAAGAAGAATTTTTTACTGTTGAACTCACCTGGAAGATTATAATAATTTTATGCATACCGAAACTAGACCTCTCATTATTCTCGCTTCGTGAGTCGTTACGTGTCACGAGTTCGCGATGCCCACGCCGAGTCAACACAGCCACTTAGTAACTGCTTAAGAACTATCTTTACGTAGTCACAAAAACTCGGCAAGTCGTTCTTCCTTAACATTTATCTGGCCGGGAATCGAACTCTTAACTTTTCGCATCAAAGGCAAGAATGCCAACCACTGCACTATCTGGGTGGTGAACGAGAGAATAATTTTATTGTAATTGAATCAATGAACTGCGAAAGTTGCAAGTAAACGATGTGTGTGCTGAGCGGTTCCGACATGCAACGTTGTTCGAATCAAGACGAGAGTTTATGATGGGCGGGTGCGCTGAACGTGCTTTTCTTGCGAAATTACATTGGGAGAGGAGAAACTTTATATCTCGTGTTTCACTGAAAATCTAATTGGAAATGAATCGAAACCCGCTGTCTTTATCTTGTTACTTGTATTCTCAAATATCAGTCAATCAAGTGCAATCGATTCAGTGTCGTAAAATTTTGAGATAAAAAAGAATTAACTTCGACAGGCATTACTTGACAAGTAAAGATTTTAGAAGACAAATGTAAAAAGTATTTTCCAAAAATATTAGCTCTTTATTTGGAATTGATAGAGTTTAATGTTGTGCTGAACTTTGCCACCTCTTCTTTCAGTCTAGTTGAGACGAAGAAATGTAAGAATGCAAAGAGCTTGAATGTTTGTTTCGCTAAATGGTTCTTGCAGAAAAACCTTTTAGGTAGAAGTGGATTTCGCAAATGTTAAAAAGCAAGATTTAACTTTTAATCGTTGCTTTCACTTGCAAGTAGTAAAATGGGTCATCAATTACTTCACTTTCTTCGTTGTACTTGTTTCAATATTCTCGTTGCACAGGTTATATCTTCCCAATTTCTTTTCGATCGTTCCATCTCTTCAACTGTCCAGGTACAAATGTATGGCCTTCCTACCGATACTATACGCAAGGAATTCCGAACTGGTACCATCCAAGGAAATGCGCTTAATCCAATTTACAAAGAGAACAACGAATTCTTATTTCGTAAGGTTGGTTATTCGGTTGTTCATAGTTCTTAAATTTTTTTTATCTACTTGTAATCCATAGGTGGAGAACGCTTCCATTAGTTTTTTGTACAGCCTCCATGACAATTTAAAAAGTAATAGAGTTATGTGTCAATAACTACTGGTCATAACAGAAAACCTTTCTTTTTTTTCAGTGATCACGAACTTTTAGGTACGAAAATTGAGAAAATGGGAACAATTTCTAGGTGAAGACTTTTTTTATTGATCATCACTTTTTGGTGAAAAAAATCGAAAAAACTGGTACAGATTCAAAGTCATGACGCTATTTGTTTGAGTGTTTCAACTTATGTGCCTTCTTTGTATTGCCTAATGAAAATGTGGCCTCTAACAACAAAAATTTCTAGTCTACTATTTTTTTTTGCATTGGAAAAAACCACAAATAAAAAACCTTTTTAGAATTTCTTGTTTATATTCGAAAGTTGCGTAAAGTCTAGCACACTAGTAAAGCCGCGAGCAAGTCGAAGAGCTGGATTCTTTGACTTCTGGGAAAGTCCCCAAATAATCGGCAGAAATTGTCACAGCTTAAGTGCTGGACCTTCGTGCGGTCAGTATTTAAATGAAAGGCAGATGCGGCCGTGCTAGTGGGCGCTTACACAATGGGGATTATGATACTAGTGTGATTTTTGCGCTCTGCTTTTAAGTTATCGAGTCAAATGCCAAAAAATTTTCTACTCTTACAAAGACTCCTTATATTTTTTTAGTTGGGCATTACATGTAAGTTATTTTCGATTAATAGGAAAAACGATGACACCATAAGAACTTAGCTGTGTTGCTTTTTGTTTCTGTTTCGTAGGCTATCTGCTACTTTGCGTTTTTATTAATGCTATAACTTTGTGTTTTGTCATGGCAAAAACATGTTTATAATTTATAAACTCTTTTTTATAATTATTATAATTTCTAGTTTCACTTTCTCAGGTTCCAGTGTTTTCTAAGCTGTCTGTTATTAACAAAATATAAACGAAAAATTTTTTAAATAGTCATGAAGAAAAAAAATGTGAATAATGTATTTGAATTTTTTTAAAAAATATCATTGTCGTTGTATATATTTGAAATAAGTGTTTGTTTTACTGAAAAGAAAAAAGTGATTGCTTTTGTATAATATGATTGACTGGATTATTTAATTCAGCGTTTCTCAAACTGTATACCGCGGAACACTTGTTTTTTTTTAGTCACTACTTTCTTGGGACAGTTTTTTTCTTTTAACAAGCGTCCCGATTTTTCAATTTGAAAATATGGTGACCCTATTAAACAACTTAGATTTTTTGAGTGCAAAATTGAATTCCTTATACGAGGTGTGTCATAAAAATTCTAGGACTCTGTTTTCTGTGTAAGCTTTAATTGAGCTACAAGACTAAGTTAAGCGGCAGATGATTTAGTAACTTCTTGAGAGTATGTAACCGCAATTTCAACTTACTGTAACATTTATTTAGCATTTCAGGTGTGAAAGAAAATAGTTTACATATTTACTGTCGTTTTACAATTTTTTTTTTGCTTGATAATTTAGTAATGACATCAGAACAACGAACCAGCCTCAAATTTCTAGTCCGTTTGGGAAAATCTCTTGCTAATCTACTTGCTGAAGAAAGCTATTACTGATGATAAAACATGGGTTTTTGAGTATGACCTAGAGACCAAACCTCATAGTCACCATTGGAAGAGTCTTCCATCACTATGAATTAAAAAAACAAAGCAGTCAAAGTCCAAAATCAAGTTCATGTTGATAGCATTTTTTGAAGTCAGAGACATGGTCCATTATGAATCTTTGCCGCAGGGTCAGACTGTCTATCAGTTTGTTTATAAAAAGATCCTGCAACGTTTGCTTTGCTTATAATGGACCATGTCTCTGACTTCAAAAAATGCTATCAACATGAACTTGATTTTGGACTTTGACTGCTTTGTTTTTTTGATTCATAGTGATGGAAGACTCTTCCAATGGTGACTGTGAGGTTTGGTCTCTAGGTCATACTCAAAAACCCATGTTTTATCATCAGTAATAGCTTTCTTCAGCAAGTAGATTAGCAAGAGATTTTCCCAAACGGACTAGAAATTTGAGGCTGGTTCGTTGTTCTGATGTCATTACTAAATTATCAAGCAAAAAAAAAATTGTAAAACGACAGTAAATATGTAAACTATTTTCTTTCACACCTGAAATGCTAAATAAATGTTACAGTAAGTTGAAATTGCGGTTAAATACTCTCAAGAAGTTACTAAATCATCTGCCACTTAACTTAGTCTTGTAGCTTAACTAAAGCTTACGCAGAAAGCAGAGTTCTAGAACTTTTATGACACACCTCGTATATTCTTGACAAATTAGCAATTTTTTTGATCAAGTGTTCCGTGAACTAAAATGATAAGACAAAGTGTTACGTAAAAAAAGTTTGAGAAACTCTTGATTTAATTGCTTTCAAAAAACCACTTGAAGAAATATTGTAAAAAATAAGTAATTAACATCTGCGTTCCACGTCTTACTTTCGAGTCTAATTATACCGAACTGAAATTTCACCGAAGATATCGTTAGTTTAGCTCCCAGAACAAGCCTACTTATCAATAAAGAGTTTAAAGAGAAACTCTATATCAAATTTACTGCCGTTTGTGACAAGCGCTGAACGTGCAAGTTACAGCGGCCTTAATTGCGTTATTTCGTGGCATTTAAATAACTGTTTTAGATATAAATTCTTTTTGCTATAAACAGTTGGCAGCCAAATACAGAAAAAAAAACTTCAAAAATTTTATAGATAATTTGTCCCGATCTGGCGTTGTTACGCTTTGTGGTCACCGACGACAACAAACAACTAACCGCGCAACGCGTCATACCGCTCAGTAGTCTACAAACAGGCTATCGTTACGTCACTCTTAAGACTGTGTCTGGAGTTCCGTTGGATTCAGCGATGATCTTCGTGAAAATCACGCTGAGAAGCTACGTCCCTGAAAGTCTTCTGGGTAATCAATCAATCAAATTGCTGTTTCGCGTAAAACCCGATTGTGACTCTTTTTTTCCTCAGAAATCGCCAGCGCCCTTGAAAACCCCAAAGCCCACCAGATGTCGCTGATGATGCAACACGCCGAGCAGCTTCGTTGCTTGGAAGGGGACGACGTGAGTTAACCCCGCCTTTCTCTTTTTTCATTTTATTTCGGATAAATGCAATTATAAAGCCAGTCTTCGGTTTTTCCGGCTCGTGGTTTTACTGGCTTTTAATGTGCTACTTAGACAGCTGTATTATGACACCTCCTTCTTCTCTCGTTTATTGCCCTTTGCCTGATTGTAATATAACCTGCTAATAATAGTAATTTCCATTCGCTTACCTCGGCAATTTTGTTCAAGTTTTAATTAATTGAATACTTCTCTTAAAAATAGTCATTATGTAATCTGCTAATTAGTGTCATAGGTTGTGAGAAAGATTCATAGCCATCTTAACTGACCCCCTTCACTTTTGATTTTAATGCTTCAAAAGAAGACGACCAGTCTAATATATATTGATGTTATTTACTATTACAAGTGGAGGTTGCGGGTGGCCTACATGCCGTGGTCAATTTAATTTCTGGTTCGGTTTTATTTAAATTTGGCCTTTAACCCCCAATGAATTGTTAAGTTTCGTGATATTCTTGTATAATTTTTTCCTACTACCTATATATCTGTCTCAGCTACAACCCCCTCAAGTGCTCGTTTTTGCATAACGTAATAAACAGAAAAAAGATAAAGTTTCACCTTTGCAACAGCTCATTCATTGCTAACTGTCTTAAATTGCAAACTGTACAAATGCTCGACTTAATTTCATCATTCGCCGTAAGAATGTGCGACTTCATAGGCAGATGACGACGAAGAAGACGAAGGTTTGAGTAGCGGAAGCAGTTCCTCCCCAGATCTTCTGGTGGGGAATTCAATGCGTAGAAACGGAAAGGACGGCTCGACCAAAGCCGCAAAGAACAGACCATCGGCGAAGAACCGCGACAAGGAGCCGATCTCAGCCAAATTGTCCATTGCCAGCACCTTGCAACGATCTATTTATTCCAATCCCGAAGAAAAGAATGCCCTGAATGGTGATTTTGCTTTGTCTTGCTTTTGTGCTTGATGACGAATGAATCAAACTGCAGCTGAACATTCGTTTTGTTTATATTATGGGTTTCTATGTTAAATTGTTTACTTGCTGATAACGTGCCCTGCCAGCCGCACTTTTTGTCAGAGATACGCATAACCCCCAGTTGAAAAAGCTCATTGGTGTGTCTGGTGCACAATTCCGCTCCCATCGGTACAACAATGGATTGATAGGAGTTACCAACCTTCGATATTTCTTTGTCGTAGTTCTTCCGAAAAAAGCTTGTTATTTGTAAAATGATGCTGATTTTGTTTGTGTTTTTTTAAGGAAAACACTTTAAACTGTATATACTGTATTGGGATTTGCAGAAGTGTTGAAAGAGTCTCACGTTACTCTGGAGGAGTTGCTCACGCATCCTCTTTATTTGAAAACCATCGAGTCGTTCAAGAAAGAATACGCGAAGCGAAGCAAAAAACTGGCCAAGGTATGACGGCACGTCGGAAGGATCTAGAACAAAGTGTTTTTGCTTCTGCCGAATTAAAGTCGACACTCCGTCGCGACTCCGCCTTTTATGACGTTTTCTTTTTTTTTTTTTCAGAAATCGTCTGCAGCAGGCGAAAGCGAATTGAACGGAAGACGTTGCTGCGGTTTGAGAAGGTTCGTGTCTCGCGCGATCTCGACCTTGGTTTGAATTGAAACGAGAAGCTGTTTGTTTTAATATTGCGGCTCAAATTTGAATAAGGAACTGAATAGAAATTGAAATACATCTTTTAGACCAGTGGTTCTTAGCTTTTATTATTATGCCTCCTTTCGGTATTGGTTTATCACATCTTCGGCCATAAGTAAAAAAATTCTCACATTTACCCCTTCCAACCAATTGCACTGTCAAGTCAAGTATTATGCGTGTTCTTTGAAAGTTGACTAAACGGTCTTATACTTTTTTTTCAATAAAACAATAACAACTTAAACTTGTATTTGATTAGGATATTTGGTAAACGAAGAAAGAACGAAAATAATAGCAACAATGTAAAGGTAAGAAATGATTAATTATTGAAAATGTTTTCCACAAAAAAATTACTGCTATTAGTTTAATCTTGATGCACGATTGGTTATTGTTAAGTATTTGACCTTTTCCTAGAACCACGTGACGGATCTTGACCTAGGTAGACTTTGTTGAATTGAAGTTGTCGTTGCCTCTAAAAACGAGTTGTTTCTTATAACATCAGATCGACGAAAACCTCCTCTTCGATCCCTCCTCCGATCCTGTGTCTCTTGAAAAGAGGAAATCCGCTCTGCTCCACACCCTCGAGTTTATACACGAAGAAGCCAAAGAGACGTTCAGGAAGATGCAGGAAAAGTAATCTACCTTAGTGATGATTCTTTACCATTTCTGAATTTTGTATTGAACAAGTCAACCAAATGAGGTTTTTTTTTCTTCGTACAACTTGAATAATATTGTTTGTTGCCCGACTTCGACTAACAACCAGCGAAGGTGAAGTTCAAAGGTTATCGCGACCAACGTCGATCGGACGTTGCGGATTCTTTTGTTTGTTATATAGAATTGCTTAAAACATCTAACCGAGTCTTTGCCGCAGGGAGATGAACGATCTCACTCAGCGGCAGACAAAAAAATGGATGGAGAATTCGAAGCAGATCAACAAAGACAAGAGTCTTCCTTCCGCCGAAAGATCGAGAAGGATTCGCGACATGAAAGGGCAGGATATCAAGAGCTTTACTGAAATTCGCCAGACAGTAAGGAAGATATTTTGCTTTTATGCAGTTTCCGTTCCTGCTACGTTTTGATTTTTTTGCAAATGGCTCCTTATTTGCTTTAAAGCGAGAACATTTATTTCAATACTTCTAATTTGCAAAAATGTCAATTACAAACGCGACGCCTGACACAATCAAATACCATTGTACGTAGAAGCTTGTGCTCAAAGTTATGTACAATCATTCACCGTGTTTTTTTAGCCTTAATTACAAACTTTTGAGAACCGGAAAATATTACACTCGAACACATCGAGCACCTTGTATTTATACATTCTGTTTTGTTTGTTGTGTTTTGTTTCGCTTTGCGTTAGCGCAAACGTGAACAAACGACGATTTCACGTTTAGATGAAGAATCGTCACATGAAGCAATCAGAGCGTCTTGAAACCGCCCTGAACGAGAAATACGAGAAGATGAAGGCGGACATCGAGTCGGAAATAATCGAATGAATATTGCACTTTTCACTTCTACCTGCTTGTTCGAGCCAGTTTTAACTGTTACTGTCATGTGTTGGCGGCCTATCCAAAGAATCGCGCTTCGACCTGTTGTCGTTAAGCGCTCGAGATATTTTTTCCTTTTCCGCGGACACTGTAATTATCTTCAAGGCGGCGGCTGGGATTTTTCGCCGATCGTTTCAAAGTTTGTATTTCCTGTTGTTTTGTGTTATAGTGTTAGTTCCAACTGTGACGGACTTGAAAGTTGCACTTGTTGTAATGAATTTGTCAGCATCAAGCTGTTACTGTCTGAAAAAGTTTTGATTGAGCGCATCTGGGAATAGCGTAATTTAACCAAACTATGATTTTGCGGTTTATAATTTTTCAATTTAAATCATTTCATTTAGCCTAATTTTACAGTCGTGTCGTAGTAGTTTTGGTACAAGGTACAAAGTAGCTGCGGTTGAAGCAATTTCAAGAATCACCATATTTTGGTTTCAAAAGTTTCCACTGAAAGAAAAAAACCAACGTCAAATCAATTTTTAAATACTCGTAATTTTCTTAAATCGCTTTAACTCTACGAAAATTTTAATCCCGTTTTATGACAACAGCCGCTTTTAGAAAATTTTAAACCTGTTTTATGACAACGTTAAATTTTAGTCAGTTTTCCTAGCCAATGTAAAGTACCAAAGCTGCTTTGAATAAAAGGTAACTTGTTTTTTTTTAATGCAACTTTGTTAAATTCAAATGTTTTATAAGCGTTATCTCTGAGCTGGGTAAGGCTAATGACGCGGCTTCGAATTTTATGTTTTGTCTTTGAAAAACAAGGTGTTCACACGGGCTGTACAATTTCAATGGCTGTTGCAAACAATTTTTTCGATTTGTGTCGTGGTGCGTCGAGCTGACCTTTTCGCGTTAAAAAATTGCACGTTCGTTAAAAACAAGTTTTTATTTTTATGACGTTGCAATCTATGAGGCGCTTCAAAATGCCGCCAAACTATTAAAATTTTGCTTCATATCTATTTCCTTCTGTAATTCTCTTTCTTTGTTAGTTTTATGATAATTTATGGTTTTGCTATGTTTTAAAATTGACATTTTCTGTAAAACCGTGACTTCCGTATGATGTTGTTCTATAAATCATTTAAAACTTTAATGGAGATTTTTATTTTATCGTTTTGAGCATGATCTATAGGCAATTAGACATGTCAATTTAATTGAAGTAGATAAAAGAACTAACAGAACCATTTACCGTTTCTAGCTTTCATGACAAGATGTAAAAGTTTTACAGTGA
Organism: Diplosoma virens; assembly: GCA_963680785.1. NCBI lineage: Eukaryota > Metazoa > Chordata > Ascidiacea > Aplousobranchia > Didemnidae > Diplosoma > Diplosoma virens. Next base: position 33,894,492 of record OY796886.1, on the reverse strand, counting down.
GCCCAACAAAACTCAAAACATATTTCTTAAAAATTAACATATTTTTTCTGTTCCTAGTAAACCTAGGTATGTATTTGTGATTAGACTTTAGAACAAACAAATACTGCTATAATTTCGTGAGGCTAAAATAATTTTTTTATAAGTTGATGTAGTCACGTGGTTTTCAAATCATCGCCAGCTGAAAAGTTCCGAGATAAATGTATGATGCAATTTATTTTTGTTAGTTATTTTATCTCTATATTTATCCTCCTGACTCTCTGGAAAGCAACGGAGGCGCTAATACATAGGGTAAGCAATTACCCCCACCTGCTTCCGGAGAAGTCAAAATTTTGCTGTCCGGTAGAAATTTTTTATTTTGTTTTTTTAGTTTTATAGATATATGACTGAAATTGAAAACTGCTTGTCAAAATCATCAAGCAGGGAGAAAGTGCCGTAAAGACTTTTTTTTCGAAGGACAGAACAAAATGCCGCAAGTAGGTTTTGAACCAAAACACAATCGCGGCGTCCTAACGATGTTGCCAAGAAGAATGAATTCATAATTAACTCCACCAATCCGTGAACTATGAAACAAAACTTATAAGTTTGTTTTTACATGCAAAACCTTAGAAAAAATCCGAGCTTATACAGTCATAAAAAATATGAGACTATTACTGAAAAAAAAGTAAAAATAAAACACATTGTCGGTTGTATGAATGGCTGAAAAAAATACTTTCTGCTTGGAAATAATTTACTGGCTCATCGAAATAGACTGCCCCCTACCGGTAGATAACTTCCCAGTTCTTTACTACTTTTTACCAAGCAATGTTAGTAATAACTTCCCAGCAAAAAACTGACGGTCAATTCTGATTATATGAAAAAATTTTTATAACCTCATTTCTGAAATGTTTTTTAATCCGCCCCGGTTTAGGATTTTATGATGTTTGAAACTCTGCCGTTTTTATTGCTATGTTCTGTCGAACCAATAGCTTAATCGAAGTATGCATAACGCCAATTTCCTGAGTTTGTTTAGTTCAGTTCATCCATTTAGTTAGTTCGGTTCATGCAATTTCATCTAATTTTCTAAGTTCTCCAACGTTCATCCGGTTCAAGCTCAAAAAGAAAATCATTAGTATAAATACAAATTTTGAATTCGGTTTTAAATCACAATTTTTAATTTTATAAAATAGTTTTTCGGTCCAATTTTGCAAGCTTATACAGTCGTGGCCAAAAGTTTCGGACCACCATGCAGAAATTGATATTTTTGCTCCTAAACCCGCTGATTGCAGCAGAAATCAAATTGCTTGCATCAGATTGCGTCATTTATCGGCCAGTCGATTATAATCACTTTTTTCTTTTCTTTCAAGCAGTAAGCACCATCTTGTGAGTGATTTTTGCTTGTTTTTGAGTTTTAGAAAACCCACAAAAATGTGTAAAAAATTGTCACTTTCTGATGTTCAACGTGCTCAAATTGTGGCTCTTTACAAGGAAGGATATTCTAAACGTTCAATAAGCTAACAAATAAAGAGAAGTAAGAATGCAGTTCACAGTGCAGTTGTAAAATTTAAGAAAACAAGGACTTATTCAGATGCCAAACGGTCTGTTTGTCCACGAAAAAGTACGCCAAAGGAGGACCACATCATTAGGAGGATAGCAGTTTGGTCTTCAATGAGTTCCGCAAGCAAGATACGGTCCGTACTGCTTGCAAAATGTGCGGACATTAGTCGGAGAACCGTAAGTCGGCGTGGTCATCGATTTTGGTTTAAAAGCCCGTAAACCTGCGAAGAAACCCAGGCTAACACCGGCCATGAAAGCTAAGCGTTTGGGCTTTTCTAAAAAGCACGCGAAATGGACGATTCAACAGTGGCAGCAAGTGTTTTTTTCTGATGAATCTACAGTACAGCAGTTCACTACACGCAAGCGCTACGTTTAGACCCACCGGAAAGCGATTTGCTGAACGGTACACCACGCAGACAATAAAACACCCCCCAAGTGTCATGATTTGGGGTGGAATGTCCTTAAACGGAACGGCCGGACTGTGTTTTCCTACCATTAGGAACGACCATGAATGGCCAAAAATACGTTGATTTGCTGAAAGACAAGTTGGAACTGCACATAGCCATTCATAAATGCAAGATTTTTATGCAGGATGGTGCACCTTGTCACCGCATCAAAATTGTTACTCAGTTCTTGAAGTCGAAGAAAATTCAAATCCTGGATTGGCCAGGAAACAGTCCAGATTTGAACCCTATCGAGAATTTATGGACTGTTTTGAAGGACAAAGTGTCTGAGAAAAAACCAACTAATACTAAAGAACTGGAAGAAGCAATCAAAGCAGTCTGGGTGCTTGAATTATCAGCTGAATACTGCCGAAGTCTTGTGCAAAAGCATGCCAAAACGTTTGGAGGCTGTAATTAAACCCAAAGGAGGACCAACAAAATACTGTAATTAAACCCAAAAGAGGACCAACAAAATACTGACTTTTCTGAAAATTCTGTGTCCAACGTATGTGATTTATATGTGGAAACGCCCTGTCATTTGTGATATTCAATAATAAACCGATTTATGTGTTTATTAACGATTAAATGTCCGATTTGTTGTCTAAATCAAAATTTCGAGGGGTGGTCCTAAACGTTTGGCCACGACTGTATAAACTAAAAACATGGTTCTTCGATTGTGGTCACAGTCATACAAAAACAAAGGATTTGGGGAAAGAGAGCGAATTAATTTTTGCCCGAATCATGGTTTTATATGATTTTGCTCAGAAGCCCAAACGTAACAAATATATTAAAAAATATACTTTCCCGAAAAAAGATAATTTAATAAATGAATCTGGTACACAGCACATTGAAATAAACTACTTGAACGTAAAATTGCTTTCTTTTCTTCAAAAAAAAATTTTACCCGTGCATTTTATGCCTCGAAGAACATAGGCCTAATCAATAGCCGAAAATCAGGTTGTTCTCAAATTGTTTGCCGGTGAACAAGTTGAGATGGCGATGATGTCCCTATTTTACCGCAATTTGTAAGGCCTTGTTTGCAGCCAAATCATATCTTATGGGTGTCAATTGGCATGTTTTTTTATAGGACCATGATAAATAGACGCACATCTAAAAATTTTTTAATAGGGAGGTATTTTTGTTAGCCTTATAGGAAGGCCTACCATACTTCTCGGATTAGCCGGGACAGTCCCGATTTGCAAGCGTCTTGATGTTCCGGCCGGTTAGTCAAAATATTCCGGATTTTGATTATATTTTCGTCTGCATGTTTGTTGCAGCCGAGCTACTACGACGTAATGCTATTAGCCTATTACTATTAAGGCTCGTTTTCAATACTAGCGTGGAATGGAGAATTCTTTGTTTCTTTCATTGATTTTTTTGCTTCGCTTAGCGCTTAAGCGTGGAATAGAGTAAAAAAGAATGCTCCATTTTACGCTTGAAGTGGAAGCGGGCCTTAACTGTTGAAATTGTATTATTGCACCAAGCGTGCCATAAGGTGTTTTACTGCTGTCTAGAGTTCAGTTGAGTTCATAATATGATGTTATTAACAATAACAATCAGTCTTTTGATTTTATGATGTTGTTCTGAAAAGTAATTTCCAGTTTCAAGTTTTCTTAAGAAGATAAAAAAGTTTTACGCAACAAAACTCAAATAAGTATTTTAAAAATTAACATAATTTTCGATTAGCTAGTAAGCTCAGGTATGTATTTGTAATTACACTTTAAAACAAATTCTGTTACAATTGTATGTGCTTAAAATAATTTTTTTCTATTTAAAGTTGATTTTGTCTTGTGATTTTCAAATTATCGCCTGTTGAAAAGTTCCGAGATAAGCATACGATTTGCAATCCATGAAGTATAGACTATGAAACAAAAATTTATGAGTTCGTTTTAACATGCCAAAGCACAAAAACCTCAAAAATCAGAGTTTCTTATAGCTACTAGAAATCTGAAATTATAATCAAAAAAAAGTAAGCTAATGATATAGCATACGAATTGTTGCACGAATGGCTGGAAAAAATGATTTTTGTTGCAAAATAATTCACTGATTTATCGGATCCGACTCTACCGGTAGATAATTTCCAAGATAGCAATTTATGGTTGGAAGGACGTCGGGCGAATAACAGCGATTGTGAGACCGACGTCGTTTCTCCGACGCTTTGCTTCTCGGTTCGACGTCGCCTAAATGCCGATCGGCCGACTGACGTCGGATCAGCGTCGAGCGGGCCAACGTCTGATGGACTACCGCCTGTCGAACAGATTGGCACGAATTCGAATCGTTTCCCATATCTTAAATTAAATATTTCATGCAGTTCGATAATGCTATAATTTGCATGATACCACCTATAAGTACTTTGCACTTTAGCAGTGAAGCAAATGCATACAGTGGTATTTCGTCGAGGTGATAGTGGATATATTTATCAAGTTCTATTTTTGTTCGGTAAATCAGTGCGAAAATACCTTACCTCGAACAATGCTTGATGACTTTGCGGTTGAGTGCTTGCGGTAGCAATTGCAAGAAGTCTAATAAAAATCTTATTATAAACCAAAAATATTGTTTTAATTTTTTTCGACAACTATTGATTGTTACGTTATGTCAAACTTAACTATCTCTCCAAGTGGTCGGGGACTACTTCAAAAATTATATAATATCTTTTACCAATTTGTAATTTTCGGCGATATACTCATTTTCGCTGCCACTTGGTTTAGCTTAACATTAATAAGTCTACACCAAGGTATTGTTTTCAACACCATTAGAGCTGTTATAAATTGAGACTTAAAGTAAACCTTATATGTTTCTAGCGCCCGCCCACTAATGTTAATTAAGCGGTCAAGACAAACAGCAGCATCGGTATAAAAATAAATTCTAGAAAAAATGTTCCTGCAATTGATAAGATTTAGCAATGTCTTCGTACTCATTGATTAAACATTATCGACAACAATACGTTTATTTACATCGGAAAAATGTCAATTTACAACTACTTTTCAAGTGTATAAAGCACAGTGATGGCTTTTGTACGGTGTGAACGGAACGGCCGCACAAGAACCTCTCTAAAAAACGCCAAAAAGTGGTCCCTTTCCCAAACAAACTATAGCTCTATTTTTTAACAGTATAGTAGTACCATGACGGTGCCCCACCCATCTGCACCTTAACTTTAGGACGAAAGCAGGGATAATTACTCGATTAAAAGTGATGACCTTTTATTTTTAGAGATTATTATATTTTTGCGACGAAAATGGAGATTTAAGACATTGACTGAAAGTGATGACCTTGTAAGTGCCCCCTATTTTTCTTGCACTAGGACCCCCTTTTTGTAAGGCCATCACTGATGAGGTAGTATTAGTGTTGGGACAATTGGTACAAGATAGTTTGTTGGCAGCAATCAGTTAAAAAATTTTTTAGACTTCCATTAATAAGCTGTAATTTACGTCGGTTTACGACTAATTACATCTGCAAGCAATCTTGGCACAGCGATGTTGGGGTCGACATTAGTACAAAATTGAGTAATTAACAGTATCAATTTTTGAATTTTATGTGCAAAAACTTTTATGTACAGTAATTACCGTAGTCAGGTAGTATTTTAAAAAACGCTTTTGTTATATTGTTGCAATCAGCCAAATTGATAGCGACGTGGCCCGGGGGAGCTCCAAGACCTTCACCAACTGCACTTTTTAGAAAAGATTTAACTGCACTAAAACTAAAAATCTTTATTCCAAATCAAATTTGAAATACAAATTTAAAGTATTGATAGTCCAAATAAAAGGTTTTTTATTGGGCTATTTTAGTGCATTGCAGTATCCGGTTATTTCTGGTTTTCATACAAAATGTCCTAAAACATGAAAGCCCCTTAGCAGGTTAGTTGATACAGAAGAAGTTTAGTTGATACATCTTTGCAGGTCAATTGATACATTTACTTATTAACCCCCCAAAAAAATGTTGGACTAGTTTAGACTTTAATAACCACAAAAAATACCTCATGACCGGTTTCATTAGAAGTTGTTGCTAAACAATTCACTCGCAAATTTTTAAAAAACTTCAATTTGAACTCAAACTTGACTCAAGTTTTTAACAGAAAGAACTCGGGGTCGACTCGAGTCTTTAAATCAACTAATGACTCGAACTCAACTCCTATCAACTCTCTCAACTCAACTCAACTCCAGAAGTAAATGACTCGAGTCAGAAAAAATTTAAACTGTTGTTTTGTTGAGTTATATTGCTCATCTCAATTTAGTGTTAAACTTTGCATTTTTAGTGGCTTTACTTTATGTTGGAGATAGAAAAGCTGCTCAAAATCAAATAACCACCAAAAAAAAGTCATCATTTTAAAAAATTAATCGAATGTAAAAAGTTGCGTATATGAAATTAGTTATTAACTTAAACTCTGAAGAACCCGAGTTATATAAACTTTGTTTTGAAAGGACTCAAGATTTGATTAACTTGATTTTGACTCTATAGTCATAGCTTTCAAGGACCCGGATTTAATTTGGACCTGAAAATTGCCAACATGGACTGACTCGAGTTCCTTAAATGTTAGACGTGCTGCAACTTTGTTTCAGACTATTTAATCAAGCCTAGATCAACAAACTTTTTATTTTATGCAGGTTTGCAGGCCAGATAGTAGGTGTATCAACTACCCCACCCTGTTTTGTATCAACTAACCTGGACCGCATATTTTTCAAAACAAGCGTTTTTCAGCATGCAGCTCTGCAACTTGAAAAAGTTCTTCCAGACTCGCTAAGACCTAGCACCATTGGCTACGTAGATGTTAAAGTAAGGTAAAACTGGACAGATCGCTCACGTTTCGTCATCATTTAGTGGCATTGCGCAAAAAACTATCCTCGCGTGTCACACTGCTGAGGCGACTCGTAAGCTCGGGATGGGGTGCTGGTGCTAAAACACTACGCATAGCCACCTTATCTCTAGTCTACTCAACAGCTGAGTACTTTGCGCCAGTCTGGTGTCGCAGTGCTCACACTCGCCTCATAGACAATGTCTTGAACGATGGCTTGCGCATAGTTACTGGATGCCTGCGTCCCACTCGAACGGACCACCTACCTGTACTCTCGGGCATCCAGCCAGATGAGCTTCGCCAACTGGGAGAGACACTCTCCTTGGCTCACCATGGATCTCTGGACCCCGATCATATCTTGTATGGTCTTTAAGTGGGTCCTCAGATACTTGCCAAGTGAGACTAAGATCCAGACGCCCGTTTGTGCCAGGTGCGCAGAATCATTTGGACAATCTTGCCAGACTTGGCCATCCGCGCTTCTGAATGGACAAACCATAAATGGAAAACGGAGTAGGCCTACTGTGAAAATTCTTCCAGGCTCCGTGCTTTTGTGCCCGAGACCGGTGCCACGCCTGTTGGGATGGGCTTACCCCGAGTAGCTTGGTTTAAGCTCAACCGCCTGCGGACTGGTGTTGGGCGATTCCATTAGTCCATGCACAAATGGGGTCTCGCTTCTTCACCGAATTGCGAGTGTGGCGCCTCTGAGCAAACCGCAGACCATGTTCTAACAGCGTGCCCTATACATCGGGCACCACATGGAGCACGAGGTCTGACGGTTTTGGATGACAAAACTCGATGCTGGCTTAATAACACCACTGCCAGCATCTGATTCAGGCAGTGCAGCAGTCTGTGGTAGTAAAAGGATAAACCCTCGGCCCCAGTCCTGTTTGTGTCTGACCTGGAGTGGATACCCTTTAAACGACGACGACCATTAGCTACTATTACACAACAATATATTTTCAAAAAATTTTATTATTATTCACAGTAAATCCATATAAATAACTACTCAATTGGTCAAATTTTAACATTTTAAGAAATTTTTCGCACTAAACCACATCGATTCTTAATACTTTGCTGCTGCTGTATCAACTAACCTGACCTACCCTATTTCGCAAAATTTTTGATCATATTAGAATAATGGGAACAATTTTATCTGCGTTGAAGAACGTCGATTTACAACCTTACATCGACCGCAACCGATTCGACGTTCCCCCAGTCCGTCGTTCAACGACCGATTGTTTGTTGAGTTTTCTGTTCTTTCCTGCTTTTGGCCTTGCAATGCAAGCAACAATTTCCTGGAAAATATTTAAGTTTGATGGTATGAAAAAATTTCGTGGTCTTATTTTTTAAATGTTCTTTTTTGGATCCGAAGCGGTTCAGGATCTTATAATGTTGAAATTGTAATTTTTTGAGACCATGTTTTTTTGGAACAGTGGTAGAAGTATAGACCAAACCTATCTTTTTCTTTTTTGTTTGAGGAAGTCTGAAGGTCCACTAAATGGCTTGACATGTTTCTGTCAGCCAGGTCACCAGGCTCTTGTCAACATTTGAAGAGCATGGCCTACATTTTGATGGTGTTGGAAAAAGGTAAGGTGTTATTAAGTGCTCAGCTGTCTGCTCCTTTGCGGCACACTCACAGGCCGCTCTAGAAGTTCTACACCATTCACACCAGTCTTTGCAGTTTGCCTAGTCAAAAAACCAACCCTTAAAACAGATAATTCGATAATTTATTTATTAAAACCAGGGAATCAAGCGTCGAACCAAATCCGAGCTAGAGCCTTCAACTCTTATTAACTGCTATTAATCTTTAAATCTGAAATAAACCTTTAGGAATAAAATTTGCTTAACCGGAACTGAAACCGTAAAAATAAAATTTGTCGAACCTTATCTTGAACCGGAACATTATTTCAAACGCTTCCGTTTCGGCAAATTAATTCTATTTTTTGATTTTTTTTTAATTGATAGGCTAATATGAATCACACTTTTGTGCTTGAAGTTCCTGAAATTTGTTTAGTGACTTGCTTCTAATGTGGTAAAACAGAGACGTCATAAACTAGTTTACAGTCAATAAGTTAAAGCAAAAAATTGTTCATTTGGGATAAACAAAGTAAGCGCAGTTTCAATAGAGGGTAGGCTATGTTAAAGCAGTAAATTGATTTTTTTTTCTGACTTACTTGTTGACTTAGCCTGCTTATTTGTTGCAATAAAGAGACAAAAGTAACTTCTTTGGGCGATAAGTTATCCAGCATTTGGTACCATACTGCCAAGGCGATTAGATACATTGGCATCCGCTGCAGGGCAAAGAAAGATTTTTAAACTTTTTGATTTTTGAATTAAAATTGCTTTTAGTCTTGTTCGTGAAAGTTATGCGGTATAACCATACACTTACAATATAACTAAAAGAGTTTGGAGTTTTTTACTTGTAGACGTGTAAGTTAGTAGCCATTCCAAACAAGATCTAATAAAGGCATACACACAAGTATAAAGGAATTTTTTAAGTTTTAACACTGAGGTAAAATAACTTTTTAAAAATTTTTTTGAAACTGAAGTGTTTAATTTTTTTAAAGCCTGCACCAGAATCGCCTCCAGATTAAAAATTTTTTAGCATTGTACCTGCTGTTCAACATCCCCCGCCAAAAACGGCGACAAAAATAATGATGATTGCAAAACAATCCAGATTCGGTACGGAATAGTTTTTTTCTTTTTTTTTTGACGACGGGAATGGTTACGGATCCCGCTTAATGTGGATCCGGAAATTGTTGAAATCAAAGTTGAAAATTGTTATCGGGGTTGTTATATTTGCCTTTCTAAGGCCGAATCTGAGAAATTTGGCTTTTTTTAAAAGGTGTTTGGCTTAAAAATTTAATGTTTGGCTTATTGGCTTTTTTTTTTTTTTTTGAAACTAAATATTTTTTCTTGTAAATTAGTATTTTTGTTTATATGTTTGAAGCTTTGGAGTAAAAATGTTAGAAATTTTATTATTGACAAATTCTTCAATTGTCTTCACCTTAAATTTGAGTCGAAGTAGAGGTTTTGAATACTGATTTAAAGAGTTAAACTTTTTTTAGTTTTTACCTTAAATTTGGGACGTTAATACGTAGAAAATAAACAATTTGTTCTTTTTTTACATTTGGCTTTTTTTGACAGTCTGCTTGGTCTTTTTTGAAAATTAATCTGGCAACTTAATTGTTAACGGCTTTGATTTTCTAATTCGGACTGATTGGATATCAGTTAATTTTATTGTAACCTAAAGCAAGGACTTTAAGAGTGGAACACTTTTACGAACTTATGGAGGTAATTATTTAAAGATTATATTTATTCATAATCCTATACGCTAATAGACAATGTATTTAGTTGTATTAACTTTGTTTTTTAATAAAAAGATAGTAAAAATCACATATTTAGTACACTGGTTAAAAAGGGTCTCGTCAAGAAGAGACCGTAACTATTAGTCGGTAAAATTAACCCGGAATTCCCCCTACAGCTCTAGAAAGCAATAAAAAAGAGACAAAGAGAAAAAAACTCTCAAGAAACGATAATAAACACAGGGAGATCTGGGTTAGTTTTACTAACAAAAACTGCTTGCAGTCGTTAATTGAAGAGACTCATTAAAAACATTTATTTTTATTTTATCTCTTTATTTATCCTCCTGATTTGCAATGTAAGCAATTACTCCAACCTCCTTCCAGAGATGCCAAGATATTGCTGTTTGCTTGTAATTTAATAAAGATATGATTGAAATTTAGCACTGCTTGCCAAGACCATCAAGAAGGAGAAAGTGCTGTAAAGTGCCTTTCCCAAGAATACAGCAGAAAGGTACTTATAGAATTTTAACCAAGAATATGTTGATCATAAACATGGTGCTTATGAACCGCAACCACGCTGCTGCCTGTTGATTGCTGACTGCAAACACACTCAATGACATATTCAAAATTCTAAGTGAAACTGTTTGTACTGTGAGCTGCACATAAAAATTTTTTGCTATGTTTTAATTTTTTTAAGAAAGTGAAAAATTTATTTTTGTTTCAGCCAACCAATTAATAAAACATATATTAACTCTTTATGAATGACATTTTTAACGTGGCCTACTAGAATTTTTTCTTTATAAAACTTTTAACAAACAGCTGTCTTTAAAAAATTATTAAAAATATGCATGCACACATGATAAACACATGCTATACACCAAATTGTTCAGAAGTATATCAGAGATTACAATTACGTAGATCAATATACATTCTAATATATGTCAAAGGAGTAAGAGAAATGAGGAAAGAAAATAAAAAGTAAAAAATTCTTATTTTTGAATAAAATTTGAAAACTTTGAAAAATTTATCACTTTAATTTTTTAAGATTATCTACTATGTTTAATACCTTACTTAAAGGCTAGTTTTTTTTTGTGATCTAATCATGATTGCACAAGTCTTAATAAAATTCATTTATTCCACTTTTGAGTGTTTTTTGTGGATAATTGTGTTTATGGTAAGCAGGTGCATCTAAAAACGTTAGAAAAATTCAATCTTTGCTCACAGCTCAGATTATTGCCTCTGATTTTACCAGAAGAACAATGAATCTGATTTGCCTCTGATTTTACCAGAAGAACAATAAATTTTAAAATGTTTTTATTTTCTATAAAAAAATTATATTTATATGAAAAAAACGTACTATTACAATTACAATAGCATTCTCTTCTACCAAATGGTTAAACAAAAGAGCCTAATTGCCTCTACATTTAAAGCTATCATTCACCCCATTTTGGAATATGCAAACACCATATGGAGCTCTATCATATCAAACCCCAACATAAAGAAACTACAAATCATTTAGAATACAGCTTTACACATTGCTACTGGCTGCACATGTGACCCAAATGCTCAATAGCAGCAAGACAAAACCAATATCTTTCTAATAGGCATCCATTTCAAATTTGATGCTGCTCAACTTAACCAACTGACTTGAATGCAAACACACCCTTTGCATGAACTGAAGGTACATTCTGATCACGCACCCTTTACATACCATAAACATTAAAGCCACAATCTCAGATCCAGACATAAAACTTGAAATAAGTAAAGAAAACCTCAAACACATTCACACTACCATCACCTCACAATACCTCAGTTCCAGAAAAAATAGTAAAGTTACCAACACCACATGCTATGACATTGATTCATCCGAACAAAAATTACAATGTCATATGCATACTAAACTGGCACAGCTAAGAGTTAGCAAATCACCACTCCTGCAAACTACCTATGCACGCGTGCACACACATACACACACACATACACATGCACGCACATGCCACTAATCACTTCTTTAACTGTAATCAAGTATCAACACAATACAACCCCACTAGTCTGTGGAAAAAGCTTTTGGAAGCAGCAGAAGTAGTCCAAGAGTGGGAATCTTTACTGGGTTCTTTGAGAAATTAAGAGATGATTACTCCAAAATGTCCTTAGAAGAAGGGGCAACAACAACAACACTATCACAATCTTTTTTTTTTTCTATGATCTTAGTTGGCAAATTTTTGGGAGACAGATCGATAATTAATAATTGTTGGCACATGTTTAATTCTTGAATCGGTAGTATAAGGAACTCATTAAGTATTGTGTACAGATGCAATATAAAAAGGTTTTCAGACCCACTCAATGCAATGTTTGTTTTTATTTTTGTTGCTGACTGTTAAGTTTTGCTTGAAATTTGTAAAAAATGGAGTCAAGTTAGTGGTCAAGTGGTGTAGAGTGCCAGGTTTGTGATCAACATGGTCTTGATTCAAAACCTACTCGTGCCATTCTGTTGTACTCTTGGGAAAGACATTTTGTGGCACTTTCCCCTGCTTGTTAGTGAATTTTAACCTGACAGCAATATCTTGGCATCTTTGGGAGCAAGCCAGGATAATTGCTTGCTATATGTATTTGCACCTCCATCACTTTTCTGCAAGCTAAGAGGATAAATATAAAGATAAATTAAAATTAAAAATTTTGCAATTGTTCTGTATGAAAGCAAAGACATAATTTTGCCAAATTGATGAATGCATGTTTTTATAACCACAATGGCATTAATGTGCAAAGTTGTATCATACTTATTTGGTTTAGTACCTGTTCAAGCTTTAAAAATGGTGAAAATCTAGATAAAAACCAAACATTTGTATAAAATAAAAATCCCACTTATTTTAACATCCAATCTGCTTTATTTCTTATTCTATATCAAATATTAATGAAAATTACCCCACATTATCAAAGTCACCTCACTAATCAAAGTAACTCTGGTTGCTGGTATCTTGTGGGTTATCTTTATAGTAATTTTAATCCATTTCACTTTGAAATCTATAAATATTTATATATAATAGCTATTACATGTATTTATAAGTCTATTCTAAAAATTACCTTTTTAAATTACCTGTATAACTATAAATATTTTTCTGAAATAAGTAAATAAATAGTCATTTTAGTAAACGTAAAATAGTTGTCGCTTTTTATTTTTTATAAAAAATTTGCTTCAATTTTCATTGTATTACTGTTATTGAATTTGATGTTTTTATTGGAAGTTTTGTTTTAAATTTTATTATAAAGTGAGTCAGTGGTCAAATTTCATTACTGAATAATAGTAATATGATTTTAGATTTTAATTAAAAGATTTACTTTTTTCCGTTTTGATTTTTGGGTAATTTAAATATATTAATAAATCTAATTTTATTAAAGTTATTATTCTCAAGATAATGTTATATTTAATTAAAAAGATTTGTTTTGTTATTTCAGGGATATTTTTCTTGGAACAATCTTCCTTTCAAGTTTCTTTTTGAGTCTTGGAATGTTGCTTCCACAACTGCTTTGATTTTTACTGCATTAGGTAGACTAATCATTCATTTTGCAGTAAAAATTTTTATCAATAGTTAATATTATACCTACAAAATGCTTTGCTTTAGGTGTATTTTGTGTTGCATTGCTTTATGAAAGCCTGAAGGCTCTTGTCAAAGCCTTGCATAAATCATTTTATTCCCTTCCATTAGTGGTTGATGCTTCTTTGAATCTTAATTCATTGCTGACGGATTCTGTAATTGTTTCTGACAGTCTCAAGCATGTCCGCAAGCAAAGGTTAATATTATTGTATTTTATATTAGTATCTGTTTTTTAGATTAAACTGCCTGTTTGCTATATTTCTATTTTTTATCATTAGTTACTTAGTTCTATGTTTTCGGTATTAAAAAAAGTTTCTATTACGTATTTGTCACGCTTTTTATAGGCTAAAGCCAGCAACTTTATTTTCCCAGAAAAAAGGCGATTTGCTTACGCTTTGAAGGGCGCTTATTGACAAAAAAAAGTTGTGTGATCCGTAAGGAAAACACTGAATTAGATGCCAAACGGTCGCTTGACTAAAAAAAATTGAAAAGGGACTCACTTTGTTGGCATTGTTGGCAATTGCTGAAAGTTTTCTCAAAAGTTCGATCTATTATTATTAATTGTCAGCTCCTTTGAAGAAATTCCGGTGTATTGAAGCTATTTCGAGTTTACACGATTCTCAACTTCAACACTCTCGATCGTCTCGGTCACTCGCTACGCTCTTCCTATCTTGTTGCTCAGTCATTATCTCCGGCCCTCTGTCCTGCTCTCACGGTGACTCTGTACCCATGTATCTGTCTCTGACGCACAACAAAAATACGTTCCCGGCCTAGGAACAAAGCAAATAACATAATTCGAAGAAATTACAGCTGAATCTCGATGCCGAAAACCAAAACAAGCAAAAAACAATTCAATCAATACAAAAAAACGATTGTCAGCATAATCAAATCGCATAAAATTAACCCTAAATTTGTGATACCTTGAAATAATTATAAAACGGCAGTCAGCGTTTGCAACGTCGTCGTCGTCGTTTGAAGGGTATCTACTCCAGGTCAGACACAAACAGGACTGGGGCCGAGGGTTTATCCTTTTACTACCCCAGGCTGCTGCACTGCCTGAATCAGATGCTGGCAGTGGTGTTATTAAGCCAGCATCGAGTTTTGTCATCCAAAACCGTCAGACCTCGTGCTCCATGTGGTGCCCGATGTATAGGGCACGCTGTTAGAACATGGTCTGCGGTTTGCTCAGAGGCGCCACACTCGCAATTCGGTGAAGAAGCGAGACCCCATTTGTGCATGGACGAATGGAATCGCCCAACACCAGTCCGCAAGCTACTCGGGGTAAGCCCATTCCAACAGGGCTGGCACCGGTCTCGGGCACAAAAGCACGGAGCCTGGAAGCATTTCCACAGTACTCCGTTTTCCATTTGTGATTTGTCCATTCAGAAGCGCGGATGATTCAGAAGTCTGGCAAGGTTGTCCAAAAGATTGCCGCGTTTGCAACAATGAATCAAGTTAATTATAACCAATTAAATCATAATGGGTAAGACGTCGAAGCAAAATGCAAGAATAAATTTTGTAATGCAAAAGTCTGACAGCAAGACGCGAAATATGAACACTCGAAGCGGGGCATTTATAACCAGAAAATTAAGTTAATCCCGACGTCGCAAAATGCAGTAGGCCAATGTCAATGCCCAAATAATAGATATACAACAGCCAAATCAAAAATATTGTTGTAGACAAGTATTCAAAAATATTGTTGTGACATTAGTATACAAACAATATTGTTAGTAGTTTTGTCTATGTAAAACATGCTGCATTTAAGTGGTAACTTTAAGATAACTAAAATCTTAGTAATAGTGTTAACAATTAATAGGATGGTAATTGGTTTTATTTATGGCAGCTGGAATATAATTTGTTTAATATATAATACTATATATTTTAGTTTTTACAAACGGTTTTAACGTAACTTATGTTTCTTGCAGAATTACAAACCATTGCTTGCAGACAATTATTCACATGGTTAAGATTATTTCGGGTTATGCGCTAATGCTTGCAATCATGACCTATAACTCGTATGTTGCCATTGCTTTACTTTTGGGATCTACAATAGGCTATTTTATATTCTGTCGTAAGATTAAATACCCAACGAATGTTTCGCGTAGTTTATCCTCTGTCGTAAGTACCGTTACCTCGCAAACAAATGTAACCAAAAATGAAAGCGTCTTGCAACCATTAACAAGTCCTTCGGATTTTTCTTAAATGCTTATTCTCGCACTTTTGAAAATTAAAATATGGACTTGGTCCTCGAGTCTGAGTCTTGCCAAGCATTACGCCGCTGTATTTCAAACCAAAAATCATCTTCATGCTTTTGTTCGTTGTAACTACGCGCAATTCTTAATACTAAAAATGACTGAAAACTTTCATTGCTGAAAATACATGAAGATTATGAGTTATGTTTCAATGCAAATGTTGTTCACTTTTTTGTTTCTTTTGTCCCTTTTTATATTGCTGTTGAAGATGATTTTTTATTTATTTTTGTGTCAAATTGTATCTTGCTTGTTTTATCTGAATATATTATTGATTTTCACTACATAAAATTTATATAAGTGAGTCATCCGTAACCTGACAGTTGATCGAAACGACACTTGATCGAATGATGAAAAAGAAAATTTACAACTTTAAATCTGTCCCACTTTTGTTACTTTTTCGTCCCAAAAACATAGTGATCTCTAAAAAAAGGTCTTCACTTTGGATTTGTCCCGGCTTTGTCAAGTTTTCGTCCCAAAAACATACCTTTGAATCTGTCTCTTATTTATCCAAGAGGGTCTCAAAGGGCAGGGCCATGGCGCACTTCCCCCCCTCATCCTAAACACGCTACTGACTTCAATGTAAAAAGAATGCAAAAAAATGGCAGCAATTCGCATCTAACGAAACATAACCATGACAAGAAATCTACTTGTTGCCCCCCCTGAATAGGTTTTGCCCAGGAATCTTGTTGAAAAACCCTTACCTTGACATTGGCAAAATATTATGAAAATTAAAAACAAATTGTCTTTTTAGTGATGGCCTCTGCTGTTTATGAATCTAATTTACAGCAACAAAGAGATTGTTTAATCGCAGAAACATGCAAAAGTATTTATTCTTTTTTTTTTTATCAACTGTCATTTCGATCAAGTGTCGTTTCTGTCAAATGTCGTTCGATCAGTTGTCGTTTGATCAACGGTCGTAGTGCCGATTCATCAGTGTTTCAATCATTATTTTTGTGTAAACGTTATTTCATTGTTTGAATTTTTCTATTTTTTTAGTTGCAATCTAAAAAAGTGGGAATAAATTTTTTCATCAAGTTTTTTTGTTTTATTTACTTGTGTATTAATCTTCACTTTGCTCTTGCCGTTGATGAAAATAATTAAAATCGATAAAATGCGTTGCAACTTCAAGGTTTTAGAACTCGGAGCGAAATAAAACTGATTTGTACTGAAAAGGCTTCCATGTCTATTTTAAACATTTACACCGCCAATTTTCTGCTCCCCCAAAAAGACATATAAACCTTATAAAATGCATGTGATATAAAAATCGCAGCATCTGGTACCAAACATCGTGAGACCCGCGATTCAATCTTAAGTGTGATTATCAGTTTTTGACCGATTGAAGGTGTGCAGTACGGTACTCAAAAAAATGCGATTTCATTTTTGAAGTTTTTGTCATTATAATATTTAAAGACGTGCATTTCCAAATCCGGGGTAAAGCAGTTTTTAAGAATTGTAAAAATACTCCACTTTCTTTGTATGCCTACTTTCTGACAGTTTTTTTATCTATGTCTTGACAAAAAAAATTATAGAATTTAACCGTAGCAATATTGATTGACTAGGCTTTTAAAAAGGAAACACAGATTGAATACAGAATCCTATTTTCAAAATCTGATTATTCGGATTCTTATTTGCAGAAGTGAGTCTGTTTGCGTTGTTTTTGTTTAATGAAAGACTAACTTGTAAAACACGCAAAAAAGGTTAGGAACCAAAACTTTAAAGCTTAACCTTTCGTGGATAGTAGACTTATGGGCTAACAGTGCTCTATTTTCAACACAGCCAATAATTTCAAAACTAGCAATCAAAGTACAAAAGTATGCATCTTATTGAAATAAATTGTTAGAAGCCATATTATGTTTTTTTTTGTATTTAAGTACTGTTGAAAAAAATTTTTAAGACTTGCCGAACATGTTAAGCCACAACTGTTTAAATAAATAATTACATCACAAATCGAAAAATTTTGGGAGCACTAAACTAAACAAAAAAAGCGTACTATAAGTGTAGGCCACATATACAGTTCTAGACCGACAATTAACAAAATGTCAAAAATGTTTGTCTGAAGGCATTCACAGATCCAATCATGACTTTATTATATTATGATATTAAATTTGCGAGTGGTTACTCCTATAATTACCAATAGGGGGTACCCAGTGATGGCTTTAATAGGGTGCAAGCCCCCCTAAAATACATCAAAAAGTGGCCCCCCTACACAAGATATTGCTCTATATCTTCATAGTAGCACCAGGCTGTCGATGACGTGTCAAAAAGAAAATATAAAAGATGTTGAATCGGTGGTTGCGGCATGTTCGGTTTCTGCTCGTTAGTTTGTGTCACTTGCACTTGTTAAAGTAAACGCGTTTTTTTTTTTTTTTTTAGTAATGACATTGTTTTAAGACACTACAAAGTGGTTCTCCATGCTTTGGTTGACTTAATAGTGGCCCTCGCTGAATTGAAGACTTTTCTTTTTTGTTTTTTCTAGATAGCCTATCACTTTGGGACACTAAAAAGTGGTTTTTCATGTTTTGGATCATTCAATAGTACCCCCTAAATTGTAGACATTTTTTTTTTTAGAAAAATCATTGTTTTTATACAGTAGCTTCGGCTACCTTTTTTTTAATACAGGGTGCGGCGTATGTAACGCCCTTTTTATATTTGTAAGTAACGCCTATATTTTCATAAAACAATGCTTAAGAACATACCAACAAGTTATTATCTTTATTTTCCTTAAGGTAATGCAATAAATTTATGTTCAATAACTTGTTGGTAAGTTCTTAAGCATTGTTTTATGAAAATATAGGCGTTACTTACAAATATAAAAAGGGCGTTACTTACGCCGCACCCTGTACACTAAATAGTGCCCCCCTTTCACCAGCCTGAAGAGACACACATGTCAGTTTCGTTGACCAGTTTTTGTGGCAAAAATAGTTTTATTATAGTACAAATTTTAGATACATTTAAAGCACATTGTCGCTTTCCCTAAAAAATAGAATAAATATGGAACAAAACAAAAACGGTAAAATTGTTGCATTTTTGAAAACCACGTGTTAAGTATTTCTGAGTAAAATAGCTTAGAATTATCGTACAGTATCATAGGCTACAAGAAAAACAAAAAAATATATAGTCCAAACCGTTTGACTATAATACTTTTCTGATTATGCAAACGTATTTTTCCAATAGCGTGACCTTCTTTAACCAGCTCTTGTTGGACTTCAAAAATTTTAAGAATTCTTTACAAGACATAGCCTATCTCAGGGTTGGGCAAACTACGGCCCGCGGACCACATGCGGCTAGCAACAATCTACTGTGCAGCCCGCGAAAGCTTTCAACAAAAAAATTAAAAAAATTTTTTTCTCTTTAGCAAAATTCTCGGTGATTGTTTTTAGAGAT
Source organism: Diplosoma virens (assembly GCA_963680785.1). Taxonomy (NCBI): domain Eukaryota; kingdom Metazoa; phylum Chordata; class Ascidiacea; order Aplousobranchia; family Didemnidae; genus Diplosoma; species Diplosoma virens. Next base: position 33,875,193 of record OY796886.1, on the reverse strand, counting down.
CACTATAGTGCGGTCCGCAAACGAATTCAACTTCTGAATGCGATCCTCGAGCTAAGAAGTTTGCCCGTCCGTGGCCTATTTTTTTAAATTTCAGAACTGGAGCGTTTAAATTCTCTTTATCGTCTTAATAATCAACTAGTTTTTTTTCTTTTGCCCACTGACTCAGCAACAGTAAAAATATTCTGTTCAATAATTGCATTGTGAGATACTATACAGCAACCAAAAACTGTGCAATTCTTTGAATTCCGGTTAGCATATGGTTTTTCTTGATTGTTGAAAAAATACCATTGTTTTTTATGTGTTGACATTTGGCAGTGCAAGAAATTCTTCATCACTCAAACAGAATTTCACAAAAAGTATTTCCACAAACATCCTTTGTGGTTCCGATTTAAAACCTACTTGGACCATCATTCTGTTGTGTTTTGGGGTTAGCATGCAGTTGTACATTTTAGTCATATTTCTTATTAAAATTAAAAAACCGAATAAAATTCAATTGAACAGCATTTGGCATCTCCGCAAGCAGGTCGATGTACTTGCTTGACAGTTGCCTATAGAAGATAAACATACAGATAAACTGAAATAAATATTCCACACAAGGTGCATTCCAACTCACTCAAGAACATCCTAACTAATAAAAATTCTTACAGAAACTAAATAAATTCTTACAGTAAATAATTTTTAAAAAAACAGTGTGCGAAAATCCTGGACATTTTACATTTTTTTACATTTCTCCAAGACAATAATTTGTACACTAAAATTCCGGACATGTTAGGAAAAATCCCGAAGTGTGGCAATTAGGGTGCCGGAAAATCTGTTGGCGGAAGGAGCAAAATTCAAAACAAAGATACCTTTATTTATTGGATAGAAAAAATTGTAGTTAAGGTCCTTCTGACGATTCCTCCCGATAAGTGTCAGATGAAAGTCTTCGAGGAATGACATGCTTTTTAAAGCTATCTAAAAGATTAAAAATGTCTGTTGCAGTTGTAGTGATAACATTTATCTAGCGTAGGTCTTTATGAGATGCTCAAACAAAAATGTTGATGTAGAAAGAGAATTTAGCCAAGGGTGCATGACTAAAAATTAAATAAGAAATAAAATAAAAAAATCTACTTTAAATAGCATTTTTGCAGCCAAATACGGACACTGTTGTCGTGATTATGACATGCCATTCAATGTAATAAAAAAAATTAAAATTTCTTCTTGTTATGAAAAGACTGAATATGAGCACGATATTGACAAAGAAATTTAAATGGTTTTTCCAATGGATGAAGAATTTAAAAATAATTATGGAATATTTTAATAAAAGTAAGTTTAAAAAACTTTTATTATTTGTAAAGAATTTAAACATGCTTTTTTATGTGCTAATAAATCATGCAATTGCCTTGATATTGGTCCTGATAATGTTGTCAGTTTTGGAAGCTCGGATTCTGTTGTAATTTATCAACCTCTTGCATGGACCAATACATCACATCAAAATATTATGACTTACAATAATCACAAAGGAAAAGTTCTTTGTACCAATTGGATTAGAGCAATTAAAAATAAAGAAATTCTAGTTCTTAATTACCTCTTAAGTGGTTCAACTGACACAACTGTCGGAATATGGCAGTATAACAAAAATGCTGATACAGATTTTTGTTTGAAAAAGCTATGTACTCTAAATGGACATACAGATTCCATAACTTCAATAAGTAGTTTATATATTGAAGGAAGAAATACATATGTTATTGCTACATGTTCTGCTGATTCTTCTTTAAAAATTTGGTCTGGTTTAGAATTAACTTCGTTGGAATTGATACAGAATATTGATTTGAAAAACGGCTTTGTTTTTGATGTTGCATTACATTGCCTACCTTATTGTAAAGTTCCAGTACTTGCTTGTGCAAGCGATGATTTCAAAGTGAAACTGTATGTTGCCAAAAGTATGAGCAAAGGCATGTATTTTGAAAATGTTTTGCAATTAAAAGGCCATGAGGATTGGGTGAGAGGAGTGGATTTTATTACTGTTGATAGTGACAATCTGTATCTTGCTAGTTGTTCACAAGATAGTTTTATACGTTTGTGGAAAATTACATGTGGTGACGAGCCTGAGCCTGGCGAACTAAAATTAAAAAAGCACTTTTTCAGTGTAGACCAGTGGTTTTCAACCCTTTCTGTACCGTGGCCTATTTTTCAACCCAAGTTAACTTCACAACCCACTTTGGTCAACAAAATTAAATTCCCGCCCCAAAATCATAGTGTTCTCTAAAAAAAAAAAAAAGTCTTCATGTGGTTGCTTGCACAGGACGCCAGAAAAATGCCTAAAAAATGCGACGGATGGCAAGCCTAATTATACATATATATTATACATATTGCTTTCATTTTGATTTATGCTCCATGGCCCACTAAAAAAACCACTGTGGCCAACAGGTTGAAAACCCCTGGTGTAGACACCGATGAGCTTAATTCTACTTGTAAATTCAGCGTAAGTAGTATGTAATGCGTCATTTGGCGGCAGTCCGTTAGAGGGCGCTAGAGAGCAGGAGGAGGTGAGGAGGTTTTGTCCACTGGAGGCGCTAGTGAGTAGGAGGGTTTGTCCACTGGAGGCGCTAGAGAGGGGAGATTTTTGTCCACTGGAGAGGCTAGAGAGAGAGAGAGAGAGAGGAGGGTTTTTGTCCACTGGAGGCGCTAGAGAGGAGGAGGAGGTTTTTTTTGTCCACTGGAGGCGCTAGAGAGGAGGAGGGTTTTTTTTTTTTTTTTGTCCACTGGGGGTGCCAGAGAGGAGGAATGTTAAAAATGTGAATGTTAAAAATAAGCAAAATAGTTGTAAAATTAACTAGATTGTATGGGTTGGTGATGATGACATTAAGCAAAAAACACAAGAAAATGAATTGTTATCACCTTAAAAATGACAAAGATAGTGTTGAAAACGAGAATAAAGAAGAACTGTGATTATGACGCAAAGTTCAACAGTGGACTTGAGAAATAGGTTTATTGTTGTTATGATACAAAAAACTTGGTAAAATAGACAACACTGTGGTTTAAATAAAACTTTTTTGATCTGTGTAATTTTCAAGGTTTGTGCATGAACTTTTGCATTGAAAAGCAATAAAAACGCTATTCTTTTATAAAAATATTTCAAATTGTAACTTTTATCTAACATTTTACCATCAAACAAACTTGTAAATCATGATAAAAGAAAATTTTTAACAAATTGTGATAATTTTTTATAACTAACGACAACAATACTTAAAGAATTTTTTAAAATAGAAATGTTAAAGACCAATTGAAGACATAGAAATTGATATGCTCTACAAGTTACGTGCATAATAGTTTAAAAAGAGTAAGTTTATAAAACAAAATATACAAGTTGTGATTTCAAATTCAAAAATAAAAAAAAAATTGTTGGTCTAACCTTTGAAACAACAAACTTAGCTATTGAAACGTGAACAAAGTAAAATGTAGGTTTGTTTCGAAAAGTTTGTTTGTAAAAATGCAAAATTAAATCATGCTGAAGCGTATGTTTCTGATTTTTTGAGGCACAAACGGTTTCAACTAGTTAAAATTTGTAAGGTTGACTGATTTTTATCATAAAATTAATTTAATACACCGCATTTTAGGTCACATGATGAATAAACAGTTGCTAAAAACAGATATTGCTTTGCAAATCGAACAATTTTTAACACGAAATTTGCTATTTTTCAATCAAGACGGTTTCAACTTGAGAAAATCTTGTGAAATTTTGTGATGCTAAACACCTTTTTAAAGCAAAGTAGATTGAAAACATTAAAGTTACAAGGTGAAAAAATTCTTTAAGTCAAAAATCGATATCTTTTAATGAAGAGATGAATCTAATAAACTTGACTAGTCAACTTTTTGTTAGTTAACTTTGAAATGTTTGTGTTGTTACTTAGTATTTAAAACAAACGAATCGATATTTAGTTAAACTAAAGACTTTCATGCGACTCTTTACACTTTGAAAAAGAAAAAACAAAATAAAATGAGAACCGTGCAAAAGACGAATATTTATCTCTGTGTAACAATTATACAAAGAGTTTGACAAAATTACACCATTTGCTCAATTAAGAAAGCAATTGTAACAAAAAATTTGAGATTGAATTGTTGCTATGCGTTAAAAATAACAAAAACCTAAAATAAAGTAGAGTTTTTTTAAGATTTGGTTCCAAAAACAAACAAACTTCTGTGACACTTGGAAAAAACGTACACTTTTTAGGAGAAATTTTTTAGATTTTTTAAGCAAGCTAGTGTTTCCGTAACTTTAAAATGTAAGACACTGGGAAGAAAGGTCGGTCTTTCAAAGAGATAATTTTTTTTACGTAAAAGGAATTTAGAGTTTTCATATTAAAACCTTTACAATGTGAGACTCTTGAGGAAATTTTTAAATAGTGATAATTTTAAGAACCTGACCACAAAACCTCCGTGCGAAACTGTATAAAATTATATTCATGGATCAATTTTAATATCAATTGATGAAACTTTTGGTTAAAACGTTTATTTGGAAAAAGAAAAACTAAAATATTTTTGGTTTAACTAGTGTCAAGCCGTTTTTTTCTAAAAATTGATGTTTCAAAGATTTATTAAGCTAGTAAAAATAAAAATATTTAGCTTAACTTGAATCATTTTACTCGGTTTGTTATCGTTAAGTTTGGGGGATGATGACTGATCGCAATTGGTTGTTAATCAACGCCCCGTGTCTAATTCAACGATTTCAAAATTTTTTCTTCAAATTAACCAATAAGTTTCTGCATAGAATTTCTTTTTTAAAAAATCGAACAATGTTACGTTGGAATGAATTAAATAAAAAGTTAGAAGAATGAATTAAAAATATTAAAACGAGTTGAATTTTGTTTCAAAATGTACATTGCTGTTACACCTGACTGCAATCGAGGTAAAATTAAGTGTGAAAGAAGTCTTACGCTTTATTGGATATTTCACATTTTCGATTTTTAAGAAAATTGTTAAAAAGTTTTTCTATATTACTTTAAAACCTTGGTGTAGAAAACGGAAAATGAAACTAAAAAGTCTAATTTTTAATATCCTTAGGTGGTTTCTTTTACAAGATCATTGTCCAAACTTTTTTCTCAGAGGTAAGCAACGTTCAAGATAAAGCGCTAAATTTATTGGTTTCTTACTTTATTTGTGTTCGTTACCCCAAATAAAACCGTATCCTGAAAGCGAAAGTTTTAGAAATCCTGCTTTTTCAAAAGTTTATTTTTAGATTTCGAGCTAGTCAATAAGTTAATTAAATAATTTCAGATTGGTTTGTTTTCATTTAGACATAAGAACTAACTGCGATAGGACTTGATAGAATAAATCTTATTATATTTTCAAAAAACGACTGTTCTTGGAATTGGTCTTCCTTACGTTGGTCTTCTTTGACTTTAAATTTCATATTAATTTTAAAAAATTCAGTTGGTAAAATGTATAAAATAATCAACTTTACGATGAATTTTGTTAGTAAACGTGAAAAAATGTAAAACTTTTTAGTACAAAAGGTTGTATTTGATTGGGGATCGAACTAAGTTTAAGTCGGTGTTTTAAAATCAAATCTTTTGGGTCAAGCTTGTAATAAAATTTCTTTTTACAGACAGTTGTTAAAAACTATAAAATTCTTTGCTTATTTTATTTTTACACTGGAAATTAAGGTAACTAGATTTTCAAACTCCAATCATGAATACGTCATAGTTTTAACAGGAAACGTGATACGGTATGAACAGCAAGCTTCTGTGTAAGAGGAGACCTTGACACACGTTGTCAAGGTTACAGTAGTCTTCTTGTTATTAAAAGTTTATAAAAAGGACCAAAAGACGAAACGTAGTTAGAACTGAATTCATTTTTGAAACAATTAAAATGTTAACACTAGAAATTAAATTCATACAAGATAAAAATAATAACTATGTTTGAATTCGGTTTACTAAATAATAAAAATGGGAAAAAGACGACTTTTTTATTATGAAACATCTGTTTATTGAACACGAATAACCTATCAACAGAAATTTTGTTTAAGACTTTTAACAATTACTTTAAAATTGACTATGAATAAAAACAAGAAATTTTTTTAAAATTTAACAAGGTTGTAACAAAAAATCAAGCTTGTCTAGAAATTTATTGTACCACTAAGAAGCTCTTTACTTGTCTAGAAAAAAGTTAAATATAGGTAAAACAAAAAGCAGCTGCATAATATCTTACCATATTGTAACTTTCTTCACGATTTAGTTATTGTATGATGACAAACAGGAAAAGCTTTGACGGGTTTCTGTCTCATCAATTTATATAAATCCAGAAAGCAGCTGCATAATATCTTACCATATTGTAACTTTCTTCACGATTTAGTTATTGTATGATGACAAACAGGAAAAGCTTTGACGGGTTTCTGTCTCATCAATTTATATAAATCCAGAAAGCAGCTGCATAATATCTTACCATATTGTAACTTTCTTAACCTTTGACGAGCTCGCTTATTGCGCGCTTTAAGAAAACTTTTGACAATTAATTTAAAATCGAGTACGAATAAAAAACCAAGATTGTCATGAAAAACATCCAACTTAGGTATAACAAAAAAAAATTGAAGATGAGTAACTAAAATTCAAGGTTGTCAAGAAAAAAATTAAGCAAAGGTATATCAAAATCAAGGTTGATTGAAAAAAATTGAAAAAAAAAACCTTAAAACGATAATCAAGGTTGTTCGGAGAAAAAGTTTTAAATTTGAACAAAGTTATAACAAAAATAGAATTTATCTAGAAAACAAGGTTGACCAAGAACAATTTTTGAAAAAATGATAATAAGTACAACAAAATCAAGTTTGACTAGATAAAATTTCAATAAAGTTATAGTAGCAATCACGGTTTTTTAGAGAAAAAAAAGTTTTAAAATTGAATAAAAATATCTAAAAACCAAACTTTTTTAGGGAAAAATTGAGAAATTGAACATAAATATAATTAAAACTAATACAAACTTCTGCAACAGACAAAGAAACTTATACAAACAAACCTGGTAAAAACCTAGGGAATTCCCCACGAAACAACTGCTTATCGTGCAGTAAAACTGACTTGCCCAAACTCGCCTGGTTGGCAAACAAACTTAGAATCATCAATTTTCTTAAGATTAAACTTTGTGTTATCTTGATTGGGGATAAAACTCAAGACCATCGATTTCTTAAGGTTTATATTTCTATTATCTTGGTGGGGAATCAAACTCAGGACCATCGATTTTTAAAGATTTATATTTCTATTATCTTGGTTGGGGATTAAACTCAGGACCATCGATTTTCTTAGGATTAAACTTTCTATTATCTTGGTGGGGAATCAAACTCAGGACCATCGATTTTCTTAGGATTAAACTTTCTATTATCTTAGTGGGGAATCAAACTCAGGACCATCGATTTTCTTAGGATTAAACTTTCTATTATCTTGGTGGGGAATCAAACTTAGAACCATCGATTTTCTTAAGATTAAACTTTCTATTATCTTGGTGGGGAATCAAACTCAGGACCATCGATTTTCTTAGGATTAAACTTTCTATTATCTTGGTGGGGAATCAAACTTAGAACCATCGATTTTCTAAGGATTAAACTTTCTATTATCTTGGTGGGAAATCAAACTTAGAACCATCGATTTTCTAAGGATTAAACTTTCTATTATCTTGGTGGGGAATCAAACTTAGAACCACTGTTTTTCTAAGGATTAAACTTTCTATTATCTTGGTTGGGGATCAAACTCAGGACCACTGTTTTTCTAAGGATTAAACTTTCTATTATCTTGGTTGGGGATCAAACTCAGGACCATCGATTTTCTAAGGATTAAACTTTCTATTATCTTGGTTGGGAATCAAACTCAGGACCACTGTTTTTCTAAGGATTAAACTTTCTATTATCTTGGTTGGGGATCAAACTCAGGACCATCGATTTTCTAAGGATTAAACTTTCTATTATCTTGGTTGGGGATCAAACTCAGGACCATCGATTTTCTAAGGATTAAACTTTTTATTATCTTGGTGGGGGATCGAACTCAGGACTACTACGTTTCCCAACCCTCCTCCTCCTCCTCTCTGGGACCCCTAGTGGACAAAAACCCTCCTCCTCTATGGCACCCCCAGTGGACAAAAACCCTCCCCCCTCCTCTCTGGCACCCCTAGTGGACAAAAACCCTCTTCTCTAGCGCCTCCGGTGGACAAAAACCCTCCTCCCCTCTAGCGCCCTCTAACGGACTGCCGCCAAATGACGCATTACATACTACTAGCGTAGCAATTGATGCTGTTTTATCTGGTCACGAAAACTGGGTTTACAGCGCAAGGTGGGGTAGAAACGAGAATGACGACATTATACTTTTGTCGTCTTCCATAGACAAAACTGTACTTGTTTGGAATTTCGATGTCGAAAATCAAATTTGGATCGACAGTGTTCGCGTCGGAGAAATTGGAGGAAATACTCTAGGTTTTTATGGAGCCCACTTTAGCACTGACTGCCGACATATACTTGCTCACAGTTACACTGGCGCATTACATGGCTGGGATAAAACAGAAAAAAATTCATGGCAAGCAGCCGTGATAACGAGTGGACATTCGGCCTCGGTAAATGACATTGATTGGGAGCCGAATTCTGGCCGCTATCTGATTAGTGTTAGTGAAGATCAAACCACTCGATTGTTTTCGAAATGGAAAAAAGATGATTCGTGGCATGAAATTGCAAGGCCACAAATTCACGGTTACGATATGCAATGCTTAGCCATCATGAACAACACCAAGTTTGTTAGTGGAGCAGACAAAAAGGTTCTGCGTGTGTTTGAAGCGTTGCGTAATTTCTTAGAGAATATTGAAAAGATTTCTGGTTTGACAGGCAAAATTTTTAATCACAATTAAAATTAGGCTTCATAAAAAAATATAGGCCTAGTTATTTTAACAGGCACTACTTGAATTTTTTCCAATATATATATGGCAGATTCAGACTGAAAGCGGCGTGAAAAGAGTAAAGCATAAGGCGGGAAGCAAAAAAAGTTGCGCAAAGAAAGCTTTACACCCTACATTTTCAGGAAAAGTTTTTCCGTCATCGTTTGGAAAGGCATCCACTCCGGATCAAATACAAACTGGACTGGAGCCGACGGTCCTATTGTTTTGCGACCGAGGCTGCTGTACTTTCCGGATCAGATGCTGGTAGTGATGGTGTTGAGCTAGCATCGGGTTTTGTCATTCAAAACCATCAGACCTTATACTCCAGTTTTTTGGTGTAAAGTACGCAAAAAGACATTTTTTTATAAAATTTTTACTTGACTTTTATGTTTTAAAGGCCAAAAGGGCATTTCGATCTTCCAATACAAGTGAAGATCTTTTTTTGGCCGTGTTAAATAATTGAAAATTAGTCGTCTTAAATAAACGAAAATACAAATAACTGGAAACTTATCGCCTGCCAAAAATTTTTTTGTCTAGATCCGCCAATGATTATGCGCTATATTTTGATAAACAAAAAGTAATTTACAGATTTACAGATTTTAAATCTTCTAAAAACACTTGTCCAGCAAAAAGGTTATTGGTCTTAACATTAAAATATTGTGAGGAATCGCATTTCATAACTGATGTTGCTTAACAGTAGGCTACATTTTCCACACTTGCAGTGACCCGTTACATTCATGGCTGGTGTCCACTGTGCAATTTTTTTTATTGGCGATTCGCTAGGCAGTATATTGTCGTTTTACCAAGCACTTCATCGAATGTCATCAAATTTTTTTAGTGTGTTTCTTACGTCTATGCTCGGTCCAAATAGCTTCTCTTTTAAGTAGGGTATGTTGTTCTTCATGATATTTTTGTGATTGATCCATGAATTTATAGCCGAATTCAGTATATTAGATATTAAACAAATGTAAAAATGTTAGGCACTTTTTGGTGCAAGTTCTTACCGTAAGCCTCTATCCTGGTTGTTGATCAACAATATTAGCACATATTTTGCGTCATTGCAAGGTTTGACATTTTCTGAGATCTTTTTGGCATTATTAGCAACAGTGATGCTTGGGTAGAGAGTGCCGAGAATAACCATATTTTCTTGGTCTTACCAAAATAATAAATTGTCGTGGATCATTAGTTTTATAAAGTGTTGTAGAGTGAGGTGGCTTTTTTACATAATTCACCCTTGCAAGTAATTCTTTGCAGATTTTGTTCACTTTATCCAGCGTTTTTCTCTTAGTTTGGATTGGGCTTGAACAGCCTGACGATTTCGGATACGCATTCATCTCTAAAGTTGGTCTCGTCTGTGCCAACGTACGGAAACCTATCACTATAAACTTGCTCTCTTTGTCCACAGCCAATATTTTTGCTTATATTTGTCTGGCTTTGATGCTTATAAACTGCTTAAACGAACATCTACTTTTGCTGGGAAAAACTGTTTATTCACACTGATTATAAACGCATAGGCTTATTCTTACGCTAATAGATCAGCTGCTACATCTCAACTAACCAACAAGCTGCAAGTAATTATAAAAAATGCACTTAAAAGAAATCTTTGCTGCTTTAAAAAATGATGACATTATCTAAGGCATTGTGGAATTATACCAGCAGCTCTTATAAGGTGACAGGTTGAGAATGAGAAATAACGAATAAAATTAGAATTGGTTGTTTAACGATCAAGCATACTGTAGCACTTGGTGGTAGTGGCTAAAGTTGAAATGTGTAAACATACTTAACCTTTGCAAGTGAAGTAATGCATTTTTGCATCATTTATAAATTTACCTGGTCTACCCAAGTTAAGGCTGTTATTGAATGCATACTTTGTTTCAGCTTTATTTAAGATACGAGGTGTTGTATCTCTGCTATTGAGTTTTGTTTTTCTTACGTTGTTTTATTCAAATAAGTGTTACGTCATAAAGGACATAAACTTGCTTCAGCTTACGTTTTTTCTTTGCCATTCTTTTCGAAAAAATAAGTCGCGTTGTAATTTGGTTTATTGGATTTAGATTGGAAATTTAGTTAAAACCGTCTGTTATGAATCAATCTATAATTAATTTTCAATAATAAAATTTTCAACAAATATAATCATACGAAGACGAGTTTTTAGTCGAGTGTGGCAACCAGCGCCAAATCCAATAAATGTGCTGCTACATTCAAGTTTTAACTAATCCAGATGCCGGTGAGTGTGTTCTAATTTGTGCATTCTTCTAATCAATGGATACAAAAGAAGAGATAAAGCAGTTCTACGAACTTGATGCTGAGCTTAGACGTAAATACATGCTTGTCGAATGTCTAATGCTAAAAGACAATAATGCTGCCAGTGTTCGGCAGTCATGTACTAACATTAATGTGTTGTTTAATAAGTTAAGTAGTTTTGCTCGTTGTATTTTTACGCTTAGTGATGTAAATAGTGAAGGGCAACCTATTTTATCGTGTTTAGATACGTCTAAATTTGAATTTGATAAACGTGTAGAAGATTGGTTTAAATCTATTAATTTTAACTCTCAAAACGATGATGCTTGCAATGCTAAGAAGCCCAGTGTTGCCGGGTCAGCCTGTAGTTCGCAATCAAGTGTTTTGCGTCGTGAAGCATGTGTTGAGGCCAAGTTAGCACGTCTAGAGCTTGATCATGCTAAGGAGCCTGAGGTGTTTAAGCCCCCCAGTATTGCCGGGTCAGCCAGTAGTTCGCGTTCAAGTGTTTTGCGTCGTGAAGCATATGTTGAGGCTAAGCTGGCACGTTTAGAGCTTGATCACGCTAAGGAGCGTCAAAGGGAAAAGATAGCTTTAGACCAAATGAGCCGTGAGTTGTCCCTTCGTGAAGTTGAGCGTAAGGTTGCATTAACTCAGTTAAAGCTAGCTGCGTGGGACGAGCAATTAAGTGACAGTGCTGTGGCTAGAAAAGATTCTGGTGTAGATTCTAAGGTTGGCCCTGCTGTTTCTCACGATTACAGACCTTTTTCCACCTTGAACCCTGTAGCTGACAGGCAAGTTTGTAGTACCGGTACGCAAGTTGTTGCTGCCCTAGATAAAGGTTGTAATCTGTCGCCGTGTTTACCACAGGTAGATGTAGTGAGTACTAACGTTGTAGGTCTACCACGTGTAGTGCATAGGAGTCGAAGTATCTCAGAAGAGAAAGCTCACGCAGATGATGCTAGATTCACTAGAAATGCTGAGCAGATGGTTCAAAATGAAGCTGAGTGTGGTCCCTCCCAAAATCGATTTCCTTATTCCGGAAACGACTTCTGGTTGCCCAGGTGTGAGAACGAAGAGATCACTCGTATATCAAAACCCGAGCTGACAAAGTTTAGTGGCGACCCCTTGGACTATTTCGAATTTGTACGAAATTTCGATCTGCATATTGGGAATCTTCCTATTCCTGATGCAAAGAAGTTGACATTCCTTTTGCAGTATTGTGACGCCGAAGTTCGTCGTCAACTTTCGCATTTTAGTAAAGATTTACATCGTGGCTACACTTTTGCTCGAGATCAATTATGGCAGTTTTATGGACAGCCTCACGTAATCTCTCGTGCCTGCAGCTCTCTGCTTTCCAAAACGCCGACAGTGAAGGATGAAGATCCAGCTGGTTTGCTACGGCTGAGTATCTTACTTCAAAAGTGTCGCAGTGCCTTATCAGACATTGGTGAATACGCTGGCATCAATTCTTTGCATTGTCTTTTGCCAATTTTAAGGAAATTGCCAAAATCTTTACAGGACAAGTGGATTGAGTGGTCGGTAGATGTCGCTGACAAGACCAATCGAGAAGCTGGCTTTGTCGATTTAGCAAACTTTGTTGCGCATCACTCAAGACTATGGAATTCTCTTTTCGGTCAAAGTCTTTATTGCGACGGTCAAAGTCGACAAGCCGTGGAAAGAAGAAAAAGGGCCTCGCTGTATAATGTAGCTGCTGAAGAAAGCACGTTAAAGAGATCTTCAACTAAGTGCTTACATGGAAAGTGCTCGTTTTGCAATGAAAATCACAATCTTGATTCTTGCAGCAAGTTCGTCGAGAAAAGTGTTTTACGACGCCGAGATTTCGTGATGAAGAACGCTCTATGTTTTCGGTGTTTGCTGGCGGGACACGTAGTTTCAGAGTGCAGGACGGAGTCGCGTTGTGGTGAGTGTGAAAGCAAGTTTCATCATACACTGCTACACAAGTTAAAGAAGGGTTTGGATGAAACGAAACAAGAAGAAACTACCTGTTCATCAGCTCTTTCATCTTCGCATGCCATCAGCGGAAAATTCGACAAGGTTTTTATGTGCGTGGTGCCAGTAAAGGTAAAATATCAAAACAAAGAAGTGACAACGTACGCCTTTCTTGATTCAGGCTCATCAGCGACATTTTGCAGCAGGAAGCTTGTAGACAGACTTGGTATTGAAGGAGAGAAGAAAGAAGTTTCTCTAAAAACTCTCGGAAGCCAGTCATGCTGCACGGGAACCGTGGCAGATTTAAAAGTTTCGTCACTAGATGGAGATTGTGAAATTGAAGTGAGAAACGTTTTTTCTATTGATAAAATACCCGTCGCGCCTAACCCGGGTTTAAGCAGAAAAGAGTTGGAAGACTTTTCTCATCTCCGTGATCTCAGCTTTCCGGAAGTAAAAGGAGCAAGTGTAACTCTGTTAATCGGTGTCGACGTCCCGGAGGCTCTGTGGGTAGAAGAAGTTCGCAAAGGAAGTCCTGATGAACCTTGTGCATGGAAGTCCCCCTTTGGATGGTCACTGATAGGAAAGTTTTCTTCTGCTGAGTTTCCATCAATAGTCAATGCTAATTTCGTTCGAATCAATGAGGAGGGCGTAGAAAAACAATTGCAGCGCATGTACGAAGCGGATTTTGGAGACGCAACCGAAATCTATGCATCTCGTATATCTCGTGAAAATCGGGTCGCGCATGAGAAAATGAAGGATTCTGTGGTCTTAGAAAGCGGGCGGTTTCAGTTGCCTCTCCCCAAGCGGGCAAGCCTGTTGCCTTTACCTGAAAACCGCTTGATGGCAGAAAAGCGCTTAAATGGACTGAAGAAGCGCTTAATCAAAGATGAGGATCTGTGTAGGAAGTATGTCGAGTGCATGCAGACTTACATAGACAAGGGATATGCCGAGGAAGTTGTGGATTCTGGGACAGAGAATGCACGAGAACAATGGTTCATTCCTCACCATCCTGTAGTGCACCCACGAAAGCCAGGAAAAGTGCGTATAGTCTTTGATTGTGCAGCGAAGCACAAAAGGGTGTCACTAAATGATGTTCTGCTGCAGGGCCCTGACTTCTTGAACAGCTTGTTTGGTGTGCTAACCCGCTTTCGTAAGGAACGAGTCGCTCTTGTAGCTGATATTGAAGGAATGTACCATCAAATAAAGGTGCACCCGAATGACAGAAACATGTTAAGCTTTTTATGGTGGAAATCCGGCTGCTTCAGCGACGCACCCTCAACTTACCGCATGACGTCGCACCTGTTTGGAGCCAAATCGTCGCCAAGTGTTGCTTTGTTTTGCTTAAAAGAAACAGAACAAAGATTTGGTAAAGCTTATAGCAGCGACGTGTGTGAAGCAGTAAGAAGAAACTTTTATGTGGACGACTGCTTGGTTTCGGTAGCAACTGTTGAACAGGCACAGACCTTCGCTAAGGATTTAAAAAATTTACTCTTGCAAGGAGGTTTTAGCTTAAAGAAGTGGGCATCGAATTACCATGAAGCGCTTGTTAAGTTACCTGAAGATGATCTAGCTCCAAGCGTACAAAACCTAAATCTTGGTTCCGCGGATGAACATGAGCAACGTGTTTTAGGTGTCGTGTGGAAACCACGAGATGACGTTTTTTCTTTCAAAGTCGAAGTTGCCAAAAGAACTGAAACTAAGCGAGGAATCTTGTCAGTTATAAGCTCAGTTTTCGACCCTCTCGGCTTTGCTGCTCCTGTATTGATTACAGGGCGCCTCTTGTGGCAGGAAATGTGTCGCAAAGGATATGACTGGGATGACTTGCCATCTAAAGAAGAATCCTCCAGATGGAGACAATGGGCAGACCGCTTAAATGATCTTCAAGCAATTAATGTGCCCAGGTGTATCAAGCCATCTGATTTTGGCGAAGTAAAACAAACAGAGCTGCACATTTTTGCCGACGCTTCAACCTCGGCTTATGCCGCTGTTGCTTATCTTCGAATTGTTAATGAACAGGGTGCGGTTCATTGTTCCTTTGTAATGGGCAAAGCAAGAGTTTCTCCTTTGTCTACAATGTCTGTACCAAGATTAGAACTGACGGCCTCGGTACTTGCTGCAAAACTCGATGTCCTGATACGAAAAGAGTTAGATTTGACAAATTGCACGTCAACGATATGGTCAGACTCTACAGCTGTTTTGCAGACGCTTTACAATTCTTACAAGCGCTTTCCCACGTTCGTTGCAAATCGGGTTGCAGAAATTGAACGTTGTGTTAACGTTAATTGCTTTAGATTTGTTCCGACCGAAGCTAATCCCGCGGATGATGCAACCAGAGGTTTGAGTGCAGACGACTTGTCCAAGCAATCCAAATGGCTTCATGGGCCTCAGTTTCTTTGGGAGACTAAAGATTTATGGCCTGAAGGTCCAATTGTGCTTTCTCCTGTTCCAGACGAGTTTTTGCCTGCAAAACAGAAATGCGCTAAGGTAAACGTCGTTCTATGCAAAAGGCTAGATCCTACCGATAGCGTAATTTCAAAGTACTCCTCTTGGCATCGTTTAAAGAAAGCAGTAACCTGGATTCTTCGTTACAAAACGTATTTGCGCTGCAAGGCTAAGCAATCGGAGTGGACAAAACCAGCCAAAGGTTTGCTTACCGAAGAAATAAGAAAGGCAGAAGCAGCCATTCTTTAATATGAACAGGAAAAGCATTTTAAACGCTTAATTGCTGATCTGCGCAAGGACAAAGTTTTAGATAAAGATTCGTGTTCTGTAGCAATAGCAAAGTTAAATCCAATTCTGGACAATAGTTTAATTCGCGTTGGTGGTCGCATTGATTTGGCTCCAGTTTCTTATGATCAAAAACACCCCATCATTCTGCCATACAAATCTCATGCCACCGATCTAATCATCGCATGTCACCACGAGAAGGTGGGCCATAGTGGCGTGGGACACACTATATCTTCTTTATGGCAACGTTTTTGGATAGTCAAAATTGGCGTGGCAGTGCGGAGTGTATTAGGAAGCTGTCTATTTTGCAAACGTAGAGCAGCGACACCCTGCAGTCAACTGATGGCAGATTTACCTCTCGCAAGATTGCAAGTTAATTAGCCAGCTTTTAGTCATGTTGGAGTTGATTACTTTGGGCCATTTCTAATTAAGCAAGGAAGAAGCGAAGCAAAGAGATACGGCTGTTTGTTCACTTGTCTATCGACAAGAGCTGTACATTTGGAAGTTGCGAACGACTTGTCTACAGACTGCTACATTAACTGTTTGCGCAGGTTTATTGGGCGGCGAGGGCAACCAGTGCACATATACAGCGACAATGGCACTAACTTCGCCGGAGCAGAAAAGGTGTTGCGAATGTCGCTTGAAAAGTGGAACAAGCAGATGATTGAAGAATATTTGCGGCAAAGGGAAATCGCTTGGTCGTTTAACCCACCTGCAGCGAGTGCTAGAGGAGGGGCTTGGGAACGCCTGATTCGCTCTGTCCGGCGTATTCTCTCCACTTTATGGTCACCGAAAATTCCATTAACCGACGAAATGCTGCGCACATTTTTGGTGGAAGTTGAGTCGATTATCAATTCAAGGCCCCTGGTTCCGCTTAGTATTGATGCTCGGAACAACGAACCACTAACTCCGAATCACTTACTTCTACTCCGCAGTTTACCAAACCAATGTCCAGGCGTGTTTGAAGAAAATTCAAGCTATGCACGTAAGAAATGGATGTACGTGCAACATCTAGCAAATGTATTCTGGAAAAGATGGATCGATGAATTTCTTCCTATGCTGAACAAGCGCCAAAAGTGGCTCACCAAAGAAGAAAATCTCAAAAGGGACAGCATTGTGTTGCTAGTCGACGAAAGAGTTCCTCGAGCTAAGTGGTTGCTGGGTAGAGTGGTAGACGTTTATCCAGACAAAAATAATTTAATTCGCACAGTTTTAGTTAAAACCAAGTCAGGTCTTGCAAAGCGCCCCGTCAATAAGTTGTGCTTAATTCTCGATTCAGACACTGATATTTAGTGAATTATTGAGCTGTAGTCGAGATATTGGGGACTTAATTTACTTCAGCATAAACATTTACATGCAACCTCGTGCGGATTTTGATCATAAGCGTTGTTTATAATCATTAACATGTTACATATGTAATAGCCGAGCTCTTGACCATTTGTATGTTAAATATACGGGTCTTATATTTGTGGGGGGGTGTTGTATCTCTGCTATTGAGTTTTGTTTTTCTTACGTTGTTTTATTCAAATAAGTGTTACGTCATAAAGGACATAAACTTGCTTCAGCTTACGTTTTTTCTTTGCCATTCTTTTCGAAAAAATAAGTCGCGTTGTAATTTGGTTTATTGGATTTAGATTGGAAATTTAGTTAAAACCGTCTGTTATGAATCAATCTATAATTAATTTTCAATAATAAAATTTTCAACAAATATAATCATACGAAGACGAGTTTTTAGTCGAGTGTGGCAACCAGCGCCAAATCCAATAAATGTGCTGCTACACGAGGTGTGTTTGAAAAGTATCGGGACTGTATGCTTTGCACAAACAACACTTGCAACAGTGATAAAAGCTTTGTTTTTTAAGATGGCGCAATGTCTTGTGGTTGTAAAAATGTAGTTTCAGCATTCTGTGACAACCATATGCTTTTTTACAGGCTTTTCTTGAAAGGTGCTTTACTGTAGTTCGTTTTGGGATAATTTATTTAATAAATATTTTTTTTTTCTTTTTTCTTCTTTTGTTAACAAAAATGAGCATTGAACAAAGAATCAACTTGAAGTTTCTCGTTCGACTTGGAAAAACTCCAACTGAAACATTCAATTTGCTCCAAGAAGTTTACGGAGATGCTAAGATGTCAAGAACTCAGATTTTTGAGTGGCACAAGAGGTTCAGAGAGGGAAGAGAGGATGTGGAAGATGATCCTAAGAGTGGAAGGCCAACAACAAGCAGAACAAACGAAAATGTTGAGCGTGTGAGAGAAAAAGTGCGCAGTGACCGCCGCCTTACTGTTAGAATGATAGCAGATGAGTTGAGCATGACTAGTGAGAGGGTGTGGAGGATCATTACAGAAGATCTGGGGATGAGGAAGGTTTGTGCGAAAATGGTACCAAGGTTGCTGAATGATGGGCAAAAGGAAAATCGTGTGCAAGTGTGTCAAGACATCCTGAAACAACTTGAAATTACACCAGATCTGCTGAGTAGAGTTGTTACCGGTGATGAGTTGTGGATCTTCAAGTACGATCCACTCACCAAACGGCAGAGCCTTGAATGGAAGAGTGCATCCTCACCAAGACCCAAGAAAGCAAGGCTGTTCAAGTCCAAAATTAAGGTGATGCTGATTGTTTTCTTTGATGTTCATGGAATTGTTCATCTAGAATTCTTGCCACAGGGCTAAACCATTAACCAGAATGTTTACAAAGACATCTTGCGACGTTTGATGCGTTCGGTAAGGGAGAAAAGAAGAGAATTGTGGGAGACAAAGTCATGGCTGCTTCATCGTGACAATGCTCCTGCTCACAATGCCTTAAGCATACGACAATTTCTTGCAGAAAATAACATTGCTGTGCTGGAGCAACCACCCTACTCGCCAGATCTGGCTCCCTGTGATTTTTTCTTGTTTCCTAAGCTCAAGGGAGTCATTAAAGGAACCCGTTTTCAAGACTCAAAAGCCATAACAACAGCCGTAACGAAGGAACTACGAGCGATCCCAATGGAATCTTTCCAGAAGTGCATAGAAGCATGGCAACAGAGATTAGAAAAGTGCATTCGAGCTCAAGGAGATTACTTTGAAGGGGACAAGTTGTAATTTTTACGTGGCATTTCAAATAAAATAATTATTTACACAGTCCCGTTACTTTTCAAACAGCCCTCGTATTTCTATTTAAATGAGTTGCTATGCCACATTTCAAAAAATGTTGGCACATAGAACGAATTTACATCAACTGCTTTTATTTTGGGGGTCTTGTTCAAAACTAGCTTATTGCTTCTACGTTATCGCCACTCGTTTTTTATGTTTTTTTTTTTTACTTTAGCATTTTTTAATCTTGTTAAACGCAATAAATTGTAAATAAACAACCAAAAGTCATAGGTTTTCTTTATATTAAGTTTTTCGCTTTAGGACAACTTTTAGTCAAGTCCCAACATTAATGCATCACCCCAAAAATTGTTTGTTGTGGTGTAAAATGAAAAATTTCTTGAAAATGCCCTAAGAGAAAGCCAACAGGTACAACAATTAAATAATGTCAAAATTTTAATAAGATCTAATACCTGACTTAAATGGGTTAAAGATGACTTTAATGTTATTGACCTTTTTTTAAATGTTGCTGCGGTAAACTAAATCTTAAAGAGTTTGAAACGGTCAGAAACGCTTTTTTTTAAAACAAAACGTACGACGTAACAAACTACAAAAATGTAGTTTTCAACTTTATGTAAACTAAGATTTGAAATTTTATATTCTTTTTTAAAATAAAAACCAAAGCTTCTGGAATAAAACCAAAACAACCAAAGTTACGACTCAAATATATTCATCCATTGAGAAACAAAATGATGCTCCCACAAACAAACGTCGCCCTAAAAAAGATAATTTGAAAATTACAATTATTATGTTTTTTTGGGCGATAGTCTTTAACGTTGTGTTTTTAACTTGACTTAAGAATATCCTGCGAAAAACATTTTTAATCGTTTTTAAAAATTGCTAGATCAAGCAGGATAAGTTTTTTCGAAAAATCATTCGATATTGTGTCGATTCTATTGTTGATCACTAACTGTATTTTTTAATGGAAATTATTTTTTAAATAATAAAAAAAGTGACATTATTATGGCTATATTTCCTTATCCTTTGACTCTCAAGAGGGTATATAAAAATCCAATAAATACAGGATTGAGGAGTCTAAGTCGCTTTTGTTTTTGAAGGCTCTTTTTTGCGCTAAATTAAGTCTCCGGGTTTGGAGTCGGAATCGTTTTTTCAGATATGCTGAAATGGAAATCGGAGTCATTTTATTAGATGTTCTGGAGTTCGAAAATTTCAAATAGGTGGAGTCGAAAAAAATTTTTCCAACTTGACAATTCTGTATAAATCACACCAGGAAAACGAAATTATTTTGTTATGTTGCAGCGTGGTTAAGAGCGCCATGATTGTGATCAACATGAGGTTTTTCAAAACTTAATTACGTCATCCTGTTGTTATCTTGAAAAAGACACTTTACGGCGCTTGCACCTGTTTGACGACTTTGACAAGTAGCTCTAAATTCTAGTCATATCTATATAAAAAACTAAAACACAAAAATAAAAAATTTCAACCGGAAAGTAATATCTTGGCATCTCCGGAAGAAGTCGGGGTAATTGCTTGCTCTATGGATAGCGTTTCCGACGCTTTTCTGCAAGTCAGGAGGATAAATATAAAGGTGAAAATGAAAAATACTTATAACAACGGTCAAGCGATTACCCCGACATCCTTCCGGAAATGTCAAGATATTGCTACCTGTTTGAAAATTTTTACTTGCTTATTTATTTTATTTTACTTGCACGTTCGCAATTTTCCCCAGCAACCACTTATGACATACCGGTGACGAATAAAGAAATCTTTTAAAACAAACCTACTCGCTGACAAAACTTTTAAAACGCCTTTTATAATTTTTAACTGATATAAATATCGTTCTAAAATAATTAATTTATTTTAAAAAAGTGACTTTAAACAACTTGACTTGACCGTCTTGTCCGCTTGAAGCTAAGTGCTTGGTTCTTTTACTTAATTCTTCAGCAGGGCACGGTTTCCATTTTAACCGTTTCACTGAAAGGCAATGAGAAAAATTGGAGCTGAACTGAAACAATTCCGTGATTTGATTATCGAGCGTTAAATCAAGCAGCTTTATAAAACCGCTCTCGAGTCCAACTGCAATTTTGTACGAAGCTTGCGCGTGGTAGTTCGAGAACGCAACGGCAGTCGCTGGTTCGGCGCATGCAAAATTTGCGACCCTGCTAATCAAAGCGGGGTCATCCGTCGGCACGCCCCAAACCAACACTTTTTTGTCTCTTGATGCGGTCGCAAATAACTTGCTGTCATGTGACCACGAGCAAGACCAAATTATTCGACTGTGACCGGTTTTCTTTTCGCTTTTAGCCACCAACTTAAGCTCGAAAGTCGTCGCGTCAACAATTTCGTGCAGAATCCACGAACGATCGCGCGACACGGAGAGAAGAAACTTGTCGCAAGGAGAAAACTCTAATTGTGTTACGGTTAGCGTGTGACCGTACAAAATGCAGGCTTGCTCCCATGACGAGACTTTCCAGATAATTATTCCGGCATGTTTGGGCTGCGACGACTTGGCGGCCGATGCAACCATTGCACCGGAGTGGCTGCAAGCAACGCAAAAGATTTCATACACATGTCCGTAAACTTTGCGCGACTCGGGCCACAGAGTGTTCTGCAGAAGATAACTCTCGGGAGGGGGCTTGGTGAGTTCAACGGGTGCAAACAGCTCTTCAATGTACTGTTCGCGTCGATCGGAAACGACCAGATTTTGTTTCTGCGAAACCGCTTTGTTTGACAAGCCTAAAGCGGGTACTGTTGCGCCTTCTGGCGCTTCATGATTGCCACATTCAATAACGAAACCAGAAATCTTTTCGATATTCTCTAAGAAATTACGCGACGCTTCAAACACACGCAGAACCTTTTCGTCTGCTCCACTAACAAACTTGGTGTTGTTGATGATGGCTAAGCATTGCATATCGTAACCGTGAATTTGTGGCCTTGCAATTTCATGCCACGAATCATCTTTTTTCCATTTCGAAAACAATCGAGTGGTTTGATCTTCACTAACACTAATCAGATAGCGGCCAGAATTCGGCTCCCAATCAATGTCATTTACCGAGGCCGAATGTCCACTCGTTATCACGGCTGCTTGCCATGAATTTTTTTCTGTTTTATCCCAGCCATGTAATGCGCCAGTGTAACTGTGAGCAAGTATATGTCGGCAGTCAGTGCTAAAGTGGGCTCCATAAAAACCTAGAGTATTTCCTCCAATTTCTCCGACGCGAACACTGTCGATCCAAATTTGATTTTCGACATCGAAATTCCAAACAAGTACAGTTTTGTCTATGGAAGACGACAAAAGTATAATGTCGTCATTTTCGTTTCTACCCCACCTTGCGCTGTAAACCCAGTTTTCGTGACCAGATAAAACAGCATCAATTGCTACGCTGAATTTACAAGTAGAATTAAGCTCATCGGTGTCTACACTGAAAAAGTGCTTTTTTAATTTTAGTTCGCCAGGCTCAGGCTCGTCACCACATGTAATTTTCCACAAACGTATAAAACTATCTTGTGAACAACTAGCAAGATACAGATTGTCACTATCAACAGTAATAAAATCCACTCCTCTCACCCAATCCTCATGGCCTTTTAATTGCAAAACATTTTCAAAATACATGCCTTTGCTCATACTTTTGGCAACATACAGTTTCACTTTGAAATCATCGCTTGCACAAGCAAGTACTGGAACTTTACAATAAGGTAGGCAATGTAATGCAACATCAAAAACAAAGCCGTTTTTCAAATCAATATTCTGTATCAATTCCAACGAAGTTAATTCTAAACCAGACCAAATTTTTAAAGAAGAATCAGCAGAACATGTAGCAATAACATATGTATTTCTTCCTTCAATATATAAACTACTTATTGAAGTTATGGAATCTGTATGTCCATTTAGAGTACATAGCTTTTTCAAACAAAAATCTGTATCAGCATTTTTGTTATACTGCCATATTCCGACAGTTGTGTCAGTTGAACCACTTAAGAGGTAATTAAGAACTAGAATTTCTTTATTTTTAATTGCTCTAATCCAATTGGTACAAAGAACTTTTCCTTTGTGATTATTGTAAGTCATAATATTTTGATGTGATGTATTGGTCCATGCAAGAGGTTGATAAATTACAACAGAATCCGAGCTTCCAAAACTGACAACATTATCAGGACCAATATCAAGGCAATTGCATGATTTATTAGCAGATAAAAAAGCATGTTTAAATTCTACATCAACTTTATGAGACATTATTTTAATCCAAATTAAGATAAAACCTAAAGCAAAATTATTACAATTTATAATATAATTTAGTTTGAGAAATATAAGCAGGGATGGGGAGCGGAACTAGAGCCTGGAGCCAGCCAATTTTGGAGAAGCCAGAGCCAAGTACTGATCTTGTGTGGAGCCGGAGCCATCAAAATTTTTCTGGCTTAAACTCCTAACAATATGTTTTTTACGTTTGGAAGTCACCTAATTAATTCATGGATCTAAATGTGCATTAAAGTAATGAAAAGAGTGTGTTTATGTTTGAGCCATTTGTCTAAGATGAGCAGCATGGAGTTTAAGATAGGTGCCCATTGGTAGGACAATTTTGTCTTGCAAGCATTGAGTATTTGTGTCTCATGTGCTACCAGTAACAATATGCAAAACTATGTTCTGAATGGTTTGCAGTTTCTTGATGATGGTTTTTGATACGATAGGGCTCCATATGGTGTTTGCATATTCCAATATTTACAAATGATAGCTTTAAGAGTAGAAATGATTAGCTCATT
The DNA here is from genome assembly GCA_963680785.1 of Diplosoma virens. Lineage (NCBI taxonomy): Eukaryota > Metazoa > Chordata > Ascidiacea > Aplousobranchia > Didemnidae > Diplosoma > Diplosoma virens. Next base: position 33,851,544 of record OY796886.1, on the reverse strand, counting down.
TTGTTTATCCCATTTGGTTGAAGTGAGTGCTTTGAGAATGTTAAATGCTTGTTTTGGTTTAATGACAGTAAGATTTATGTACTGTAAACTTGCATGTCTTATTGTTAGTAGTGTTTGATTGTTTAATGTAAGTGATCAAGATGCACCATATTCAGCTGAGTCTGATGTAAAAAGTGTAAGACTTTGTAAAGATATTGTTAAATGAGTTGATGGGCCTTAAATGATGATTGGTGTGAGATGCTGTGATTGTCTTGGCTTAGGTTGAGATTTGTATGTTTTTTAGGGAGAGGGGGAGTGGAATTTTAAATAATTTTGAAGACAAACTCCACCTTGTGGTACTCCAGATGTTGATTTATTTGAATTTTGAGAGTGTGCCATTGCATTGAATGCATGCTTGTTGTCCTTCAAATGTAGTTGGCTATGAACTTAATGATGGTGTTTGGAATGTTTGTTAGTATAGGTTTGTGTATGTTCACTGAATCAAATGCCTTGCTCATACCAAAGCTACTGCTATAGAGTGCTGTTGCCTTGGATTATTGAAACCTTTCGTGATTTGGTGGCAGATGTTGTGCAAAGTAGTGTATATTGAGTCTTTATGTTTGAATCCATGTTGATGAGAACTAACTGAAATTTTTTCTGTTATCTATGGTAATAGCACTTTCTCTAGTGTTTTGACAATCGGTAATAAAATTATGTGGATTATTAGTTTATGCCAATATTGTGGTCTTTGTTTGGTTTTGAAATGGAAATGATTGTGGCATGTTTCCCAAAATTAGTGTTGAGGGCAGTGTTGTACATGATTGTGACGTATTTGATGGCAAGTGACCCTAGTTTTTTCCGAAGTGACTGGTAAATTCCACCATGGTAAATTCTACTGCAGAAAATTTCTCCCTGGCAAAACCCACATAAAAAAATTCAACCATGGTATATTTCACCATAGGTAAACTTTATCACTCTAACATGGCGTTTTGTTAGGATTAAGTTTAGAGTATCCCTAGATAAGATTGGAGTTAGGGTAAGTGTTAGGGTTAGAAGTTAGGTTAGAGTTAGGTTTAGGTGTTAGGGTTAAGGTTAGGGTTAGAGTTAGGGTAATAAACATACTTGTCAACTACTGTACTCTGTACTTGTCAACTTATAGTGTGATAAATCAACAACAATCAACAATTAAAATGAACAGTTAACATGATGTGATATTGTGGTGAAATTTACCTATGGTGGAATATATCTAGAATCGTTTCAAGTGTTTGATGTTTATGCCATCAGGTCCAGTAGAGTTGCTGCTTGTGCTGCTTGAGATAGCTAACTGCATTTGAGTAGTAGTAATATTTATTCAGTGGGACAATTTTTCATTTTACGGTCTATATGTCTGTTGATTTGGTCTGTGCTGTACGTGACGTTTGTGAAGTGTTTATTAAAAGCTTTTGCTGTTTTTCATGTCAAATGGCTGGTTTAGTTTTAAAGCTGATATTTCTGTTCCATTGTGCAGATGGTGTTTTGTTGGATAGTTTCGCTATAGTGCTAACAGGGAGTCAGATCATGTTTAAGATCAATTATCTCAAGATGTTGTTTTCGAGTGTTTGTTTTGTGTTCATATATTTGTTTGTTTATATGATTGTTAAAGTAATGATTTGGGGTGATCTGTTTTGTTTACAAGTGTGATTACATAGTTAAAGGAGCTTGCAAATACGCTTGGGCAAGTGAGTGCAATTTGTGCTGTTTTGATTTTCTTTATGGATGAAGAGTCTGTCGGCATCCACTATTGCCTCCACAAGATGTTTGTTTGCCTCATGGATGCTTTTTGGACATTTGTGGAAATGGATCTGTAAAAGACAAGTTCTTCAACATGAAGTTTAAATGATGTTTAAATGTTGTCCAATTGGATTTTTGGTAGTTTGCTATTGTTTTAGTGAAGTGAGGTGGAGTTGCCTTGGACTTGTGATGTATACTGAGGGCAGTGAGTAACCATAAATGATCTGATCTGAGGGAGGGGATGATCTTCCAGCTAATGCCATCATGCAAGTTTGTTGAAGCTGGGATGTCAGGTGAAGTAGGTTGTTGTGTTTAATTGGGTGGTAAATGTGTTGAAGTGTTTGTGTTTAATGTGATGTGATTTGAGTTATTTAATCAGTTCTCCTCTATGGTCTTTGGTTGGCCAGTACAATAATAACAAGTGAGCCTTGACATCTGCAGTGACAATTGTGTTTAAAAGATTTATTTTGGATGTGCTTGTTCTGGATACAATAGAGTCTTCTTTTGTTTGAGATATATAATTGAGCCTAAGGTTGTAGTCTAGATAATATATAGGGCCCTTGGATAATATACATAACTCTACCCAATGGACCCTAAAGTAATATTATGCATCTGGATAATATATATAATTGATCTTAGGATTGCAGCAAAGTGTAAGTTAGTAAATTTTTGATGATCAATCATCTTGTTGGCCAATATTTATATGTGTATATTCCAGTTGGATCTGAAGCTGAAGCTGGAGCCAGAGTCACAGTTTAAAAATAATTGTCTTCAAAGCTGGAGCCTAACCTAAATTAGGCTGGCTTCCCAGCCCTGAATTTAAGGAATGCAAAGTACATTGAGATGTCTTCTAAAAATGAAAGAAGCTTAAGATTTCCTTAAATAATAAGTTTTATAAAAATGTAAAAACATTTCAATTTCTTAAATTACAAAAAAGAAAATTATTATAATATAGCAAATGAACTACACTTCAAGAAATACTCAAAAAAGATAAAACTACATAACACAAAGATATTAATAGAAATTGTGGTTTACCTCAGTTACTTATACAAATATAACATATGATAGTTTAAATCAGTTAGATATACAAATATACAAAAATCATTCAACCATTTTTTAAATATAAAAAAACACAATAGTCTGTTTATTCTATAGAATATTTAGGTGGTTACTTATCCATATACAATTTAAAAAATTACTCATAAGTTATTACAATTCTATTTGATTAAACGATTTGTTGGCAGTACAGAATTTTAAAACAGCTTTCAGTAAAGCCATTCCAGAAGCATAACTATAGAATGAAACAAGCAGGTTCTAAAAAAAGTGGTTACCATATTTATTTGAATAGAAGCCACAGCTATTATTTTTTCTTTTTTTACTTTTTTGTGCAGTTTCAAATCAAGTGCACCTTTTAATAAAAGACCAGATACAGGTAACTTGGGGAAGTAGAAAATTACAAAAATTGGACAAACAATACACAAATAGGCAATTCATTACTTAGATGATATATGATTAATAGTTTTATATAAATTTAATAGCAAAGAGTTGCTCACACAGTGAATGGTCCTAATCTGATTAGCATGAATGAACTTTGGTTGTTTGAACTTATTAATTGGGAACACTGTGCAAATCAAAATTGACCACAAACTTTTGTGATTTGGTAATTTTTTTTGTCTTGGCATGTGAGAAAAGATGTTGCATAATGACATCATCAATGATAATGAAATGGGCAGCTTTTGTTTATATTATTGAGCATTGCAAATAATTCTTACCAGGAGGGTACAATAAATTTTTTTCAGGATTTTATGTGAAGAGAAGCTACTATTTTTTTTCTTTTACTTTTTTTCCAGCTTCAAATCAAGAGCAGTATTTAATGAAGTAAATACAATATATTAATTTTGTTTAGGTTAAATAGATAAAAATAACTTTTGTGAAAGAAATCTTTGCAAGCGATGAAAGTTGTAGATTGGCTTTCAAAGAATTCCTCTTCCAAGATAGCCTTGGAGGAGGGGCAACAATTATGACATTAACAAATAAATTTTGTATCAACTGCTTTGGTTCTGTCATTGAGCTTTTTGAAAGGCTGATTCACTTTTGCAATTTATATATGTACAAGGTCTGGTGTCAAAAGCCATTTATTTATAGTCTAAACCAGGGCTTCTCAAATTTTTTTGTCCTGCAACCCCATTTCAAAAACTAAATTTTTGTGTGACCCAATATGTGTAGGCTAATTTTATGTTAATTTTTTCTTATGAAAAACCACGCGTTTGCATGAAAAACCATGTAATAAGAAAGAGTAATAGAAATAGTAATCTAAAGCAAATTAAGAAAATTGCAAAAACCAGGTGTTCTATAAACAAAAAAATAAATAAATGAAAATAAAAAAGTCTTTACTTGGAATCAGGCTCTGATTTGCAATTTTTGTCTCTGAAATCAGGTGTTCTCTTTAAAAAAAATAAAGGGCTTCACTCTTTACTTCATTAATTAAATACCTTAATAATGCCTACTAACCTAAAGCAACAATGGTGCAACGACACTTTATCTAGTTTTCGATTGTTAATAAATAGTATTGTAAAAAAGCCAATTTCAAAAGCACAAAAAGCTAATTTGTTTTGCAACCCCAAAATTTTCTTATGCAACCCAGAGTTTGAGAAGCCTTGGTCTAAACAACAGTTTACATGGTTTTGCTTTTAATGTAATCTTCCTCTAATCTAATACATCTTTTGATCCTTCTGTGCCATGCTTCTATGCACTGCTTCATGGATCTTTTGAAATGCCCCTCAGCTCCATTGTTACTACCCTCATGATGACCTCCACATCATCAAAACAGGTCATCTAGATGATCTTCTTATGCTCGAAGAAAAAAAAGTCACACAGACGAAGGTTAGGTGAATAGAGAGGATGTTTTAGCACAGTGTTTGCTCTTCTTGGCCAAGAACTGCTGAATGCTCATGGGATTGTAGTGATAAAGCAGTTACACATTGTCCTGCCACAACTCTTTTCTTTTCTCATTGCACAGAGCAAAGTAAACAATACATGATTTTTCTGTAGACATGTTGATCCATTGTCAGGCTCCATGCCAAGAACTCACAAGTGGAGATGCCCCTCTAATCAAAAAATGTGATTAACATGACTTTGACTGTCTTGTTCTTTTTGGCCATGGATGTTTGCACCGGTGGACCCTGTATTTGCAATTCTTGCTCAGGTTACATTCCTAGCATCATTATTAATTTTTAATTGTTGAGGGACTATTGCAAACAAAAACTAAGTCATCTTCTAGCTGTGTTATTACTTTCAGACCTTTCATGATAGTTGTTAGACCCAAGAATTCCATGTTAAACCTGTTTACTGTAATCTAGATTTTTCAATTCATTTATGGTTTGATGTCATCATCATCATCATCAATCCATTTTTAATCTGGTTTAATCCTCAGTAACTGAAGGATACCAGATGCATCTTACTACTTCTGCAACTCTTCTTACACCTTCTTTCCACCTACATTGATCTGCCACATCTTCTTTCTTTAAACCAATCCTTCTCATGTTTCTTTTGACTTGTTCCCTCCATTTTATCCTCAGTTGACCCTGTTTATATTTTCCATCCACTTCATGTACCATTGCCATCATCATTGTTCTTTGGAAAGGCATCCACTCCAGGTCAGACACAAACAGGACTGGGGCCAAGGGTTTATCCTTTTACTACCCCAGGCTGCTGTACTGCCCGGATAAGATGCTGGCAGTGATGTTGTTAAGCCAGCATTGAGTTTTATCATCCAATGTTCCATGTGGTGCCCAATGTATGGGGCACACTACTAGAACGTGGTCTGCAGTTTGTTTAGTGGCACTGCACTTGCAATTCAGTGAAGGAGCAAGACCCCATTTGTGCTTGGACAAATGGAATCACCCAATGCCAGTTCTCAAATGGTTGCGCTTAACCCAAGCTGCTCGAGGTAAGACCATCCCAACAGGCCTGGCATTGGTCCTGGGCACAAAAACACGAAGCCTGGAAGAATTTTTACAGTACATATTTCATCTATGGTTTGTCCACTCAGAAGTGCATATGCCAAGTCTGGCAAGGTTGTCCAAAAGATTCTGCACAGCTGGTACAAATGGGTGTCTATTTCTTAATCTCTCTTGGTGAGCACCTGAGAAACCACTTAAAAAATCATGCAAGATATGATCAGGGTCAAGAGATCCACAATGAGCCAAGGAGAGTGTCATTCCCAGTTGGCAAAGCTCAGCTGGCTGTATGCCTGAAAGTATGGGTAGGTGCTTTGTTGGAGTGGGCCACCAGCATCCAGTGACTATACGCAAGGCGTCATTCAAGACACTTTCTATGAGGCCAGTGTGAGCGCTGCGCCACTAGACTGGTGCGCAGTAATCAGCTGTTGAGTAGACCAGAGATAGGGCACCAATGTGCAGTGTTTTGGCACCATCACCCCACCTTGAGCTTACAAGTCACCTCAGCAATGTGACGTGCAAAGATAGTTTTTTGGACAATGCCACTAGATGGTGACAAAACATGAGCAATCTGTCCAGTTTTCACCAAGATTAGGGGTTAAACAGAATGGTAAGTCTATTGCTATAGTAAACTTTTTGCTCACGTTTGGCCTCTAAGCTATTTAAGTGAAAGACTGCTGTCACCATCTTAGTGTGACTGAGCTTCAACCTCCAAGCCTGGAGATAAGCTGAAAGTGTAGTCATGTCTTGGCTTAAAGTCCCCTCCAACTCCTTCCAGTTTCCACAAGAGTGTAACAATGCTAAATCATCTGCATAAACAAACTTTTTGAAAATCATGGCAGGCAGATCATTCATATAGATGTTAAATAGGAGAGCCAAAACCAATCCCGGAGGAATGCTGTTTTTTAGATGGCATAACCTGCTTTGCTTGCTGTCACTGGTACTAAAGGTGAAACTTTGGTTTCAGACAATATAGCTCCATATCATTTTGACCATGTGCTTATCCGGAAGAGGCCTCATCAGCTTGCATATAAGGTTACAGTACCAGACAGTGTCATATGCTGCTATCAGATCAACAAATATAGCACCGCCCTTCTTCTTCTTAGCCTTGAAAGGATCCTTCATGTTATATGTCAGCACAACAATTTGATCTACGATTGACTTCCTGCATCGAAACTCAGCCTGCTATTAAAGAAGCAGTGGATCAATAATTGGCTTGATGCAGGCATAGATAAGCCTCTCGAGGATCTTGTTGAAGACACAAAGCAGAGATATCAGTCAATAAGTCTTTGGGTTTCCCACAGACTCATGGGCTTTGGGATCGCGACTACAAGCGCTCTTCTTTGGATCTTGGGAATTTTGAGTTGGCACAAGCAGGAAGATAGGAAGTCATATAACCAGGACTTCAAAGCAGCTCCAACATGGATTATAAGCTCTGGGAAGATGGAATCAGGGTCCAGAGTTTTAATTGGTTTTAAATGTTGAAGGGCAGCAGTGAATTCTCTCTGTGAGAAAATATCAAAGATATTTACTGGGTTGTTGTGGCCCTTCAAAGGTCATCAGACACTTCTTGCAAAACAAGTCAAGATGACTTGCAGTCAACAGCCTCGTATCTCCCATTTCAGACCAGCTGAGATGCAATAGCATCAACTGAGGTTGGACAGTGACAAGGAGAGTGTTGTGACCTACCAGTAAGGTTGTTCAAATTACTCCATGCTTTTTGACTAGAGTGTGAAAAGTCAATGCTCCAAACTGCCTCAGACCATCAATCCCTCTGCTTCCTGTCAAGCTTGCAAGCAGAGCTGTAGCAGCCAAACTTGAGTTGTCTCCCTGAGGAAACTAAGACAGGGGTGAGGAAACACTGGGAGATCTATGCATATTCTGTTGGAGGAGGTTTGTAGATGTTGACTATTTTATAACCATCAACGTCCACACACAACCACTCGATCTCTGATGTCGATGGAGGTTGGTCCAAAAGCATGTACCTCAGTTGCTCGTGGACAAACATGGCAAGGCCATGCTTCCCGCTTAAAGAAGACTTAAAGAGCTAGTTGGTAGCTTGGAAGTGCCAACTTCTCCACATCAGTGCAGTTGGTCTCCTGTAGAAGAATGACGAGTGCCTGAGACTGCTGAGCAAGGTAATGAAGAATGCTCATCTTGCTTGCAATGAGGCCTTTGATGTTCAGCTGAAGAAGAGTGGATTGTTTATTGCTATGTTTATATGTTTATATTTAATTGCTATGTTTATAAGCCTTCATCAAAACATTTTCCTCAGGTCAGCTTAAAACATGACCATACCACCTCACACCACTTCTCTGTATTCCTTTTGTCACTAACTTACACCACACATCGACCTCACCATAGATCTTTCTGCTCTTCTCAAAATAGCTACTTCATTTTCTCACAAACACCACACTTTGCCTCCATATAATGCAGCTGATCTTTTGAGTCTAGAGTAATTCCAAAAATTTTGGGGTGTTTGGTTGTTTAATTTAAGTGATAGAGTTGTGCCATATTCACCTGGGTCTGGTGTAAAAAGTGTGGCAGTAGTTTTATCTGTGTTTATATGAAGATTATAAATGGTGGCCCATTTATATATTTTGTAAATATATGGTTGAATAAGTTGGTGGGCCTTAAGAGGTTTGGTGTGAGATGCAATGATTGTTATGTCATCTGCATATGTTGTAAAATATTTGTACATCTTTTGGGGGAGTGGAATGTCAGAAATGTAAATGCTGAATAATGTTGGAGACAGAACTCTACCTTGTGGTACTCCAGTGTTGATTTGTTTAAGTTTTAAGAGTGTGCAATTGTATTGAGTGCATGCTTGTCAACCTTTTATGTAGTTTGCAAGGAACTTGATAATGATGTTAGAAATGTTACTTAGTGTGAGTTTGTGTATAAGTTTGTGTACATTTACTGAATCAAATGTTTTGCTCATGTCCAAAGCTACACCTACAGTGCGTTGTGGAAGCCTTGGATTATTGAAGCCTCTTGTGATTTGATGGCAGATGTTGCGCAAAGCAGTGTGAGTTGAATGTTTATGTTTGAATCCATGTTGATAAATGATTAGAATGTTTTCTGTCATGTATGGTATTAGTGTTTTCTTTAGTGTTTTGGCAATAGGTGATAGAAGTGATATGGGCTGGTAGTTTGTGTCAATGTTGTGGTCTTATTTGGTTTTGAAATGGGGATGATTATGGCATGTTTCCCAAGATTTAATATTGCATTAGTGTTGAGGGTAATGTTATCATGTTTGTGAGGTATCTGATGGCAAGTGAACCAAGGTAGGTGTCTGATGTTTAAGCCATCAAGTCCAGTGAAATTGTTGTTTGTGCTGTTTGAAATGGCTAATTGCACTTGCATAATTATTATTTAGTGGTAAGTATTGTAATTGCTTACCCTATGTATTAGTGTTTCTGTTTTTTTCAAGAGTATAAATATAGTTAAATAAATAAAAAATGGAAGAAATGACGTCATAATTAAAAGCTTAAAAATTACTGCAAAAAATTGATAATCAATTATAGGTTTATAAAGTCAAGATTAAAATTAAGAATGAAATGTGACATCAACATTATACCTTTCTAATGAAATCCCCATCTTATTAGCCAGCATTGTGTCCTAATAAATGAAATCCCCATATTATTAACCATTATTAGCCATAATAAGAAAAAAATTTTGTCCACACCAACACCCCATCCCTGGATATCACTAAGATGTTTTTAATATTCTATTAAAGCTAGTTGAATACCTCAACATTTACTTGTCAATGTAGGCTTTAGTAAGGATTTTAGTTGTTGCTTTTTAATTCAGATTTATAATGAATCAGAAAATAAATCACTAGGGTACAATAATGTTTATCACAAATTTTCTGAAGCATAAATGATATAGAACAACCCCAAGGCAGCTCAAAAAATAATCAGGCGAATAGGTCATGGGCAGGCCCAAATTTAGTCCCAGCAAATCTCAATCGCGTAACTTTAATCTGATCATTTCTTGCTTCTACACAAGCTTCTTGCTGTTTGAATTCTTTTAAAAAAATTTTTTCTTCAATAACCTACTTCAATAACAATACTCTTGGGGACTGGTCATATCTCGTTTTTAATCCATTTATATAAATTAGGAGTTGTTAATTAGGAGTAATTAGGAGTCCCAGATGGCAAGTGTTTTCTCGCAGCCTGGGATGTGAGTACGTCTGGTATTGCATTTAAACTTGACAGACCAAAACCAAACCTGCCCAAACGGAAGGGTATGTACCCATCCCGATGTTTAGCGAGGGTCTGCTAATCGGCAAACGTCTTTTTCAGGACGGAACAATGCCTGGAAAAAAACTGCCCTTTTTAAGGCACTTTGCCAAAAGTTCTGAAGACCTACTATTCTTCAGCTGAACATCAAAGGCCACACTGCAAACAAGATGAACGTTCTTCATTACCTTGCTTTACAGTCTAAGACACTCGTCATCCTACTACAGGAGACCCACTGCACTGATGCGGAGAAGTTGGTACTTCCAAGCTACCAACTAGCTCTTTAAGTCTTCTCTAAGCAGAAAGCATGGCCTTGCCAGGTTTGTCCACGAGCGACTAAGATACATCATTTTCGACCAATCTCCACCGACATCAGAGATCGAGTGGTTGTGCGTGGACGTTGATGGTTATAAAATAGTCAACGTCTACAAGCCTCCATCACCGCGAATACGATGCACAAATCTTCCAGTGTTTTCTCACCACTGTCTTTATGCTGGCAATTTCAATTGTCGTTATTTTAATTGGTGTTACAATAATAACAGTCCGGACGTTGAGTATTTGGCTGGCTATGCAAGTATTAATTGTCTTGCCCTCCTATACAACGCCAAGGACGCCGCCAGTTTTTACTCTGGCCGCTGGAACACTGTCGCCAATCCAGATCTAGCTTTCGCTAGCATAGGTCCTAACAGTCTCTTACCCGATAGACGTGTTCTTGAAAAGTTCCCCAGGTCACAACATCGACCTTTGCTTACTACATCACTAAGGTTTGCTCTGTCAGTGCCAAGTATGCTTGTTAAACAATGGAACTTCCGCAAGGTCAAATAGAGTCATTGTTTTAATAAATAAATTTGCAAAGACTTTGTTCCCGCCTGATTCACTTGATGTAGATGTGACTTACCAGGACTTCTGTAACATCATCAAGAAAATAGCCAAAAAGGCTATTGCACGCGGGTATCGAAACAACTATAGCCTATTCCGTGCTGCGATGCGTAGAGTGAATCCCTCTATGGAACGTTTCTGTAGTCTCCTCAGGGAGACGACTCAAGTTTGGCTGCTACAGCTCTGCTTGCAAGCTTGACAGGAAGCAGAGGGATTGATGGTCTGAGGCAGTTTGGAGCATTGACTTTTCACACTCTAGTCAAAAAGCATGGAGTAATTTGAACAACCTTACTGGTAGGTCACAACACTCTCCTTGTCACTGTCCAACCTCAGTTGATGCTATTGCATCTCAGCTGGTCTGAAATGGGAGATACGAGGCTGTTGACTGCAAGTCATCTTGACTTGTTTTGCAAGAAGTGTCTGATGACCTTTGAAGGGCCACAACAACCCAGTAAATATCTTTGATATTTTCTCACAGAGAGAATTCACTGCTGCCCTTCAACATTTAAAACCAATTAAAACTCTGGACCCTGATTCCATCTTCCCAGAGCTTATAATCCATGTTGGAGCTGCTTTGAAGTCCTGGTTATATGACTTCCTATTTTCCTGCTTGTGCCAACTCAAAATTCCCAAGATCCAAAGAAGAGCGCTTGTAGTCGCGATCCCAAAGCCCATGAGTCTGTGGGAAACCCAAAGACTTATTGACTGATATCTCTGCTTTGTGTCTTCAACAAGATCCTCGAGAGGCTTATCTATGCCTGCATCAAGCCAATTATTGGTCCGCTGCTTCTTTAATAGCAGGCTGAGTTTCGATGCAGGAAGTCAATCGTAGATCAAATTGTTGTGCTGACATATTACATGAAGGATCCTTTCAAGGCTAAGAAGAAGAAGGGCGGTGCTATATTTGTTGATCTGATAGCAGCATATGACACTGTGGCGACCAATTAGCTGGCGCGCGCGAAAGACTCATGTGACGAGAGACGTCGGTGCGCAAGCATGCGTGAAAACGCTTACAATGATTTTCGCTAATGTACGCGCGGTCTTTGTTCGAGCTTTCATTATTAAAAGTGCATTGTTAGAAACGGGTCATGTATCGCGAAGTCAGACAGTGTGTTTAGTAAGTAAACGCTACAACACTGTCTGGTACTGTAGCCTTACATACAAGCTGATGAGGCCTCTTCCGGATAAGCACATGGTCAAAATGATATGGAGCTATATTGTCTGAAACCAAAGTTTCACCTTTAGTACCAGTGACAGCAAGCAAAGCAGGTTATGCCGTCTAAAAAATGGGTTTTTTCAGAGATCAGTTTTTGGCTTGCCTTCTATTCAACACCTATACGTACAATCTGCCCTTTAAGCAGTGATGGAGGTCTCGAGACCGGGCTCGAGACCAATTTTCAGGGTCTCAGTCTCGGGCTTGGTCTTGGTCTTGGCCTTTTGCTGGAGGTCTCAGTCTTGGTCTCGTAATGACCTAGTCTCGGTCTCGTACTTTTTATATTGGTCTCGAGACCGGACATTTTTTAATATTTTTGTTATTTGATGTGGTTATGATAATTTACTGATTTCTTCACCATAAACAATTCCCCTTGCAAAATGAAATTGAAAGCCTTTTATTGGCTCGTAAAATTTTGGAATAAGCATAGTCAATAAATGGTTTAGTTCAGTGTTTTTTAACCGTACGTAAATTGGGGGGCGTACGTAAATTTTCAACGTGGCGCGATTGTTAACATGTTTTATAACACATTCTTTATTAATTTTGATAATCAAAATGACAGAAAACTTGACCTCAGCAAGAATCAAATTGAACAACGGAATCCAGCAAGCTTTTTTTAATTGGATTTTGCACTCGCAAACGGTAACTGTAAGTCTCAATTAAGCACAAATAAAAACTCATTTTTCTGATTAAAAAAAAAAAATTAATCAAATAAAATTCTCCTATAGATGAGAAGCAAGAAACACGCCTACAGTGCGAAATAGGCGACATTTTTGATGAAGCACAAGAACAGTTTGTCGAGTTAAAATTTTACTCAGCAGCCAAGAAGAAATTTAAATGCTGGACCTTGAGGCGTTTTGGGCCAAATACCTTCCCATTTACCATCCCGAAAGTGGCTCCTTTTTTTTGTTGCTTCAGGCCTTCCTTTTGTAAAAAACATTACGAATTATAGTGATCGTATTTTCGACTCTCAACCGCCCCCATAACAAGTTTCTGAAAACGCCATGGTGTGAATCTAATTGCTTAAAACAAATTACCAAATTGCTAATAAGACGAAGTAGAAAAGAAGAAAATAACTAAAAACTACTTTGATTAATCTATACAAAGATGAACATAAAATAAACAGGGGTAATACAAAAAGAAAAGTCAGCGAGTTGTTAAGCAGTTTTTATTCGTTTGTATAATTTGTCCGTATTTTTAATCTTTTTTAGGAGATTAATTAGACTAAATCTATTGTATGTAAATCAAACATAGCCAACAAATACAACGCACCAACACAGATAACCAAGCTAATCAAATATTTGAATAAAGTTTTGGTTCGAGGTGTATTCTATTGCGGTAAGTTCCACCACGACACAATTTACCGCGGCAAATTCAACCGCTAACACCATGTTGACTGTTCATTTTATTTGTAGATTGTTGTTGATTTATCACGCTATAAGCTGCCAAGAGTGCAGTAGTTGAAAAGCACATTTATTTCCCTAACTCTACTAACCCTAACCCCTAATTCTAACTGTAACCCTAACACTTAACCCTCTAAACTTAACAAATTTCCGTGGTAGAATATACTGTGTTAGAATTTAACTATGATGGGATATACCGGGGTGGAATTTACCCTCACCCAAGTTTCAACCTTTTCGTGATTAGCGTGCCTTCAGCATTTTTGGGTTTTGAAAAAAAATTTCAATGATTTTTTCTTAAAGTTTTTTTGATCGCTGTTTTCAACATTGTTTATATTTTCGTAAAATTTTTCGGTCTCGATCTCGGTCTTGGTCTCGGAAAAATTATCGGGTCTCGGTCTCGGTCTCGACGTTTGTGGTCTCGACTACATCACTGCCTTTAAGATTTCCAGAAAGTTTGCTTATGCAGACGATTTAGCATTGTTACACTCTTGTGGAAACTGGAAGGAGTTGGAGGGGACTTTAAGCCAAGACATGACTACACTTTCAGCGTATCTCCAGACTTAAAAACGAAGTGCAGTCACACTAAGACGGTAACAGCAGTCTTTCACTTAAATAACCGAGAGGCCAAACGTGAGCGAAAAGTTTGCCATAGCAATAGACTTTTACCGTTCTGTTTAATTCCTACTTATCTTGGTGAAAACTGGACAGATCGCTCACGTTTTGTCACCATAGTTGCATTGTCCAAAAAACTATCTTCGCACGTCACATTGCTGAGGTGACTTGTAGGCGGTGGTGCCAAAACACTGCGCATTGGTGGCCTATCTCTGGTCTACTCAACAGCTGATTACTGCGCACCAGTCTGGTGTCACAGCGCTCACACTGGCCTCATAGAAAGTGTATGGAATGACGCCTTGCGTATAGTCACTGGATGCCTGCATCCCACTCCAACCAAGCACTTACTCATACTTTCAGGCATCTAGCCAGCTTTTGAGCTAAGAGCGACACTCTCCTTAGCTTATCGTGTAATCTTTGGACCCTGATCATATCTTGCATGGTCTTTTAAATAGATTCTTAGATGCTCGCCAAGAAAGACTAAGATCTAGACACTCGTTTGTGCCTGCTGCGCAAAATCTATTAAATAACCTTGCCGGACAAGGCATCCGCGCTTCTCGATGAACGAATCACGGATGGAACACCGAGTATTGTGAGAGTACATCCAGGTTCCTTGTTTTCATACCCAGGACCAGTGCTAGGCCTGTTGGAATAAGCTTGCCCCAAACAGTTTGGGTTAAGCTCAATCGCCTGCGGACTGGTGTTGGGCGATACCATTCGTCCATGCACAAATGGTGTCTCGCCCCTTCACCGAATTGCGAGTACGGCGCCATTGCACAAACCGCAGACCACGTTTTAATGACGTGCCCTACACATCGGGCACCACATGGAGCACGAGGTCTGACGGTTTTGGATGACGAAACTCGATGCTAGCTCAACACCATCACTGCTAGCATGCGATCGGGGCAGTACGGCAGCCTGGGGCAGTGAAAGGATAAATCCTCGGGGCCAGTCCTGTTTGTGTCTGACCTGGAGTGGATCTCTTTCCAAACAATGACGACCACGATCTTTAGTTTTGTTGCTTTGGCAATACTGAGTAATTACATGAATTGTTGTATAGAGAAAAAATAAATATTTGAAGGATTAGCTAAATTTTGAGTGTTTAGGCAAAAATATTTTAAAAAGTAAATATTTTAAAAAACAATCGCGTTTATTTACAAAATTCTTTTACTATTCAGGTCACACAACATTGCTAAAAACCGATATGATATTAACCTATTTTGCTTTATTGTAGAGTACAACAATTAAAATGTGACATGCACATACTTTAGACAAAACTTTGTTATCAGCACCAAAATACCATTACCTAAAACAGTTTTTTTGCTGGTTTGACAAAGAAATAAATCATAAACGTCAAAACAAATACAAGTACGAGAGTCAATTTTTCGTTTGGTACACAAGTTGCATTTATCACGATTTTGATAAGGTACTCGAGTAACTTGGTGGATATCAGCACCGCTTGATGGAAATTTGGAAAGCTTAGTTGTAACCTTTTTTACTCGTTTTCTGCTCGAAAACTGCCCGATCAAATACACTACAACATCGTACTTGAACGCTTTCAATCTTTTCAAGCGCCCACCGTGAAGAAATTTATTTTCCATATATTTTGTGTAAACAATAAATGCGTTTACATAGCCAATGTCTATAATACCAAAAAAATACCCTAAAATTTAAGTTATCTGCGATCTACTTCGTAAGATGCTTTTAGTTGATTCATCAGGTTTGTGCCTTTCATACCATTGTTGTATGTTTTCACTATGAGAGGGCAGTGTATTGTTAGCCTATTTTTATGTCCTTTTATTCTTAGTCGCATGGGTTCAGTTGGCATAGATGCATCTATCATAGACAGAACAATAACACTTTTAGTGTCCATCTATTTCACCAGATGTATTTCTTCAAACTGACGTCGAATGATATGTCTAGCTCTTTTCATCTCTCTATCTTTTTAGAGATTTTTTGGCATATTTTTCTTGTTTTGACAAACAATGCCACAAGAATATATTTGGTCTTCTTTTAACTTTAGCATTAACCAAGGAGTTGTAAAAAAATTGTCAAAAAATAACCTAACATTTGTTCCGACCAATGATTTAAAAAGTTACGTAACTACGTTTTCACCGAGACCACCTTTTTTGTTTTTAATTCTTTCATGATAAATATCAAACTGAAAAAGATATATGGCAGAATCTTTTTTGCACCATATTTTAAATCCTTTTTTGATTGGCTTTAGTGGCATGTATTGTTTCATCAAGTGTTGTCTTTTGAATTTGATCATATGCTCGTCAATGGATTGTTCACATATTAGATTCCTGTCTGACTAAAGCTTGATTGAAATGATTAATGATTGGTTTTATTTTCTATGCCTTATCCTCTTTGTCATGTGGTTTTTTATTGCCAACGAAATGTAGAGCTGTATGTATTTTAAAAAAGCGATCTCGAGACATTACATCCAACACAACTTTTACTCCAAGACTAGGATTTTTACTCCAATAGTCACCAATACTAGAAAAAGTATAATATCGCATGAACGAAGTCATACCATTGTCAACACGGTTGCCAAAATACTGTACTATAACAAGATTTAAAAAAATATAGTTCCAACAAGATTGTTGAGTATTTTAAAAGATTTTTAAAAAGGGTTCCGTTGGACAAAACCAGAGGTTCCCCAATTGGGCTACATTTTGACTTTTCATGGGGTACATAATACGTTAGAGAAGATCCTTATCTAACTTGTTTGTTGTTCGGTAATTGATTAAATTTGAATCTAGTGTACGTATTTTCTATTTATTTTCGCTAGTTTCCTATGAGTTACCAAAATAGAAATAGACTAATACAATGCTTCTAAGTGGTCCATCAAGAGGTCCTACTATAGCAAAATTTCTGAGTCAAAACGCACATTGTAAGACCAAAAGTTTCACAGAACTGGTCGCTAAATATTTTTTGAAGTTTGAGAAGGAAATTGATGAATATTTTCCAAGTCTAGGTAAAGATGGGTTTGCAAATATTAGAAATCCTTTTACTGCAAACGCTCCGATGCTGCAGACTGAGACAGGCACTCGAGAAGAACTGGTTAAAATTCAATATGATGGTTTTGCACGCGATGTGTATTCTAAAAAATTTTTGATTTATCATGTGCAACTCATACAAAAAATTGCTACACCTGCTATTCGAGCATTCTTGTTGCTTCCATCATCACGGTTATGTAAATCAACATTTTTAGTTTTGGTCGAAATTAAATCGAAATAACAAATACCAGTAGGAATACCAAAACATGATCTTTATTGTCCTTGTGCTGATTTTTCACGTCGTATCCATGAGCTTGTTGCTAAAAAGCAGGCTCATCCATATAACTAGTATAATGCTGGCTTATTTAGGCTACATTACATTGCTTGTTTCATTGTAGGTTACTGTTTGTTGAAACTCGTATTACATAGATCTGAATGATTATGTATGCTTTTTATTATTTTGTTCATTTACAATTTAATCTAATTAATGATAATTACATTTTTCCTATTAAACGAAAATTTAGTAACTATAACTGTAGCGGTTAATTTGACAGCCAAAAATGTAATTTTATATTTTCACATAAAATTCAACTATAATTATTGTACCGGTTATAAAATTTTGTTTCAAACGTAGAATTTAACTTTCTTATGCTCCGTTTTTAAACATCTTCAAATTTCACATCTCTTTGTTCCATATCGCATGAATACGTAATATTACCCCCGCTTTCATACAGCGAAGTGTCTTTGTCAGATCGAAATATATAAAGTTACTCTCCCGAAAACATCAGTTAGGTAACTTTAAGCTTCTGTTTTAATTATAAAAAAATAGTTGTCTAAAATATTGTATTTGTTTCTATTTGAATAAAAAAATAAATGTAAATAGAATCAAGTTAGTGGTTAACTTCCTGAGTTAACTGCAACAATAAAACTTGAAGATAACGCTTCTAATCACTATAAACTACCGATTTAAAAACTTTTTTTTAAAGGATTACAATGGATTGCTTAGCTATTAAAAGTAAGTTATGCACCAGAGCAAGTTGAGCAAAAATGCTATGCTAGTGCTAAAAATGTGACAAAATTTTGGGGGTACATGCGAATCTATAAAGTGTCCATAGGGTACCGATAAACAAAAAGCTTGGGAAACCCTGGACTAAATAGTTCTTTTGGTTCGAAAGAGCGTCGTGATTGTGATCGACATGGTCTCTCTTCAAAATCTATTCGTGGCATTTTGCTGTGTCCTTAAAAAAAAACACTTTACGTCACTTTTCTCTGCTTGGAGGTTTTGTCAAGCGGTTCTCAATTTCAGTCATTTCTCCATAAAATTAAAAAACCAAATAAAAATTTCAACCAGACAACAATATCTTGGCATCTCCGGAAGCAGTTGGGGGTAATCGCTTGCCCTATGTATAGCGTCTCCATCGCTTTCCAGCGAGGCAGGAGGAGAAATATAAAGATGAGAGATGAGATGAAATATTTATTGTAAACCTGGTGAGTTTTATTTTTTTTAAACACTCGACCACGCTGTCGACAGGCACTGGAATCCAAATTTTTGAAAATTTATGATCCGGTAATAGCTTTTTTGACTCAATAGTCATATTAGGCTATTATTTTTTACGATATGTCTTGTGAATTAGTGTGGCGCAAAAAGTGAGCTTTGGTGAAAGAATTGCGGTACTTGTTTCGATTCCCGCTTCATAACTTAATTGATGATGATGAGAGTGAGAAGATTTCTCTGCTGATGATGAAACTTTAAACCCGATTTTGCTCTCTGCTTTATTTGAGAAGGTTATATATCTTTAGATTTAAACAAGGTAACGGCCAAAGAAAAAATTTGTGAAATATTGGCTTAAGGCACACCAAGTATGGTTACTATGTTTTCAGCACTTTTCCACCCAATTGGCTTTGTCAAATCAGTTTAGTGCAGTGATTCTCAAACTTTTTTGGACACCGCTTCCAATACAAGAAGGCTACAAAATTTTTATCAATCACCTAATCTTGTGCTTTACAACTTTTTTTGCAGCAGTACACTTTTAACTATACGAAAAAAAACTCTAGACTCCTTTCTTGTTCAAAATTAAATCATTCTTTAACGACTAAAAACAATCTAAAATTAAGAGGTAAAGTCTTTTTTGGTCTTTATTTGCATGCAAATATGTTCTTTTTTCAATTTTGGTTAATTTTACCATGTTGCATTTAACAATGTCATAAGCTATGTTATATGTTCATAAAGGAAGAAAAACTTAATGAAAATAAAAAGAAATAAGAATTCACCAATTAAATAACACATTGTTTTAGACCAGGGGTTCTTAAACTTTTTGAAACCGCCCCCCCCCCCCTTCTATGATACCAACAAAACCCTTCGTATTAAAAAATTTAACAGCATTGAACACCAAAATAATAACTAAATTTAGTTAATAAGAAGGCTGCAATTTAATTCCTGACTATTTAACAGATAATTTTAGGATGAAGACCAAAAAAAAAAGTCCTCAGTTTGAATCATTCTCAGATTTTTGCAAACTCCGGCCCAAAATCGTAGTGTTCCCTAAATAAAAAAAAACGTCTTCACTTGAACTATTTTTTTCAATTGGTCACTGTCGCTGCCACAAATTCCTGATTTTGCTCAAATATTTTCTTGTCACATTCTTGTCAAATATTTTCTTTTTATAAGAGAACACTTTTATTTCAGGTCAAAAAGTGAGAAACGGACACTGATTCAAAGTGAAGACGTTTTTTTTTTTAGAGATTACGCCTATCTCTTTTTAGGGACAAAAAGTAAGAAATCGGACACTGATTCAAAGTGAAGACACAACTGCACAATTCAACAAAAAAAAAATGAATATTTGCGCAATAAATCTTTCGAAACTGTATTTTATCTATTGATTTTCTTTTTTGTTTTTTTTGTTTTAATCAACTTTCTCTTTCAAACGGCTCGCTGAAAATCTTGATTTGATAAAGTGGACATTGACTTTGAAAGTTTGGGAATTACTGCCTTAGATTGTGCTATTGGTTTAAAATAATTCTCCGCAACAGCTGTGCTGCGGGATAGCTGTAATTTAACCATTCTTTTTTGAAAAATAATATTTTTTATATTTTAAGTTTTACATCTGCTAGACATTTCCTTGACTCACGTTTGAGCAAAGCTCTCTAACTCATCTGTATAAATCATCATAAAATTTATTTTGTATTTAATTAGATTAGATTCTTTACAATTTTAGTCGAGGTGTGCTGCAAAATATGAAAAGCTTCTAAGTGTGCCGTAAATGAAAAAAGGTTGCGAAGCACTGGTTTGGAATCAACTAAAGAGCTTTAAAAATAGAAAATTTTTATTTAATAAAACTTTATCGACAACCTAAAGTTGTTAACACAAACTTCCATAAATTACAGTCAATAAATGAAAAAAAACTTTGTCCTGTGTAAAGCAATTGTGGGACCAATAAACATTGACAAGATCACATGGTATGAAAGAGATCCAAAGTTGGTTGCAGCTGTTAGAATTAATCGAGAAAAAAGCTTGTCATCAGCACAGTGGCTAAAGTAAAGTTGCTGACAGGAGCAGAGCGAATAGGTTAGCTGCTTCTGGCGCAGGGAGAGTAGTGTTGATTAGAAAATTATCAAGTTTTTGTTTTAAGGAAAGGATAACTGTTGAAAGCAGCAAGAGATGAGATATTGTTGTTGATGTTGAATAAGTTTTTGTTTGTTAATTAGATCCCATTTTTTCTTTTGTAAGAATTTAACAATGAGCAGTTGTTTTAAACAAATTCTTTTTTCATTTTTCATTTGCTGTTTATGCAAACCTAAATATTGGAAAAAATAATTATAATATTTTAAATTTTGCTTTAGAAACCTGAAAATACGTCAAAAAAGTTATATAAGAAATACTAAATTGCATTATATTCATTTTGCAACGACCAACTTCTTTTTCTGTTTTTTCCTGCACTTTAGACACGAATTGAAATTTATTTTAAACTTCAAATACATACATGGAAATTTTAAAATAAAAAAAAGAGTCCGTATTTTAGTTATCATTTTATTTTAATTGTAAAGTTTTGAGTATAATACTTCACTCGTTGTCAAAAAATATTGAAATCTTTGTTTCTTTTTTTTTGAAAAGAAAGTTCTTTTTTTTAAATTGTTTAAACGTTTCAGTCGTCTGCCTCGATTTAAACGAAAATGTTTCCCAAACCAAGCAAAGCTTTGTTTTTTACTTTTGAAGAAAATATTACGACCTTAAAACAAAGATATTTGTAATGTCAACACAGCAGCGATGCTCAACGTGGATAAAACTGTGATTCTCAAGCTCACTGCAGCAGTGACTCTCAGGTTGACTACCCGTGGTCCATCTCAAATTTCTATCGATCCACAAAGAGTGGCATATATAGTCTACTCGTTGAAATTTCTCTAAAGATTTTAATCTTTACAATAATAATTATACTAGCTATAACAACCGTATAAAAGAAATTATGTAATTAGCCAACATTTTTTTCTCAGATTAATTAGCAACGATTCTATTTTATTTCGAGTAGTGGCGTTCATGAGGCGTCTGCAGAACCCAAAATTAATGGGATAGTTTTTAAAAAGATGGCCCATGGGCAAAAAAAGGTTGCAAACCACTACCATACTGCGAATTAAAGTGCAAACAAAAACTTACATTTTCTTTTAAGCTACGTGTTACATAACTACTGCAGCTTTTACTAATTACAAAATCAAATTGTACGTATAGAATACAAATTTAAAGCGGTTAAACCCCATCAAGTTTATTAAAAACTTTTTAAAATATACTAATTTAACGCAATACGTAAAAATAATACAATCCAAAGAAACATATTTCAAGAGTCGTTGAAAAAATTTTGGAGTCTGTAAAAACAGTCACGTAAAAATTAATTTTAGATTCCGGGACTTTTTGTTTTTGAGTTTTTTTTACAACTTCCCGTTCCCCACTTCACAAAATTTCCGATATATTCATAATGGTAAGATTATTCACCAAATCTAAATTAATGCAAAAAATATTCCACTACTTTTTTAGGCACGTTGACAATAAGTATTTTGTGTCCACTAGCACGTCCACCAGACATTAAAAACGAAAAACTGTAAAGCAAAACCAAACAGTTTTAGCAAAAGCAAAGCTGGTTTTTCGCGAGTATTTGGGGTTCTCCCTGGATTTCGATTTTCCTGTGAAAAACCACTCGTCGCTCAGACCACTTACTGTTAGAAATCTGGACTGGACTATTTGGTTAAAGTAAAACAGTTATCAAATTTTTTTTAGAGATCACGATGATTTTGTGAGAAAAAAGGGAAATACGAGATCAAAGCCCTTTTTTTTAGAGAACACCCATTTTTGGGAATCCTTGCCTCGGGCCCCTAAATTTGAATATCCGTCACTGCTCTTTTGTATATAAACAACGACATTAAACTTGATTATAGTCAAATGATTGACCAATTTGCGAAAGGGACCGTCGCCTTAATTTAAAATAAATTGACTTTATTTTATGCTTGATTTTTACTTTACGATTTCATTCTTCTAATAAGTCTCGTAAAAGCATTATACTAAAACTTGCTTCCAGAATACACAAAAGTGCATATTTTTAGGTGTAATTTTGCAAAATTTTTCCGGGGCATGCTCCCGGACCACCCTATAATGGTCGTGCCTTCGGCACTCTCCAAGTTGATTTGTGACGTCACACGATTGCGACAAAACTTTGGCCCCCCCTCGGAAACATTCTGCGTACGCACTGCTTGTGTCTGTGTGTTATCTTGCATTATTCTGTTTTATAACATTTAAATAAAACCTATGTATGAATCAGTGCAAGTAGGTATAATGTTTGGACTAATAGTGTATTCTTTCGGCAGCATAGCCGGGTATAGGTAGCAGGGTCGTCTTCAAGAAAAAAACAATTTATAGCCATACGAAGCGCAGGGCAGAGGCAAAACAATTTGATAGAAACAAATTTTTTGGGCACTGAGCATGCGTTTTTGTCAAGAGAAAGTTATTTCATGCTTATTTCTTGCCTATCAATCCAGTTTTAATCCCCAGTGACTGGAGGTGGCTCGATGCATCCCACTGCTTCTGCAACTCTTCTTACACCATCTTTCGACCTACATCGATCTGCCGCTCCTTCTTTCCTTAAACCAATCCTTCTTATGTTTCTTTCGACTTGCTCCCTCCATTCTATCCTCGGTCGGCCCTGTTTACGTTTTCCCTTCACTTCATGTATCATTGCCTTTATCAAAACATTTTCCTCAGGTTGTCTTAAAATATGATTTTACCACCTCACACCATTCGCCCTTGCCAGCTTATCTGCTGTTTCCTTCAATTTCAACTTGTCCATCAGCTCCTCTGTATTCCTTTTGTCCACCAACTTTACGCCGCACATGGCCCTCACCATAGATCTTTCTGCTCTTCTGAAAATAGCTACTTCATTTTCTTTCAAACACCACGTTTCGCTTCCATATAACATAGCTGATCTTTCATAGCTTTTGTATATCTTTTCTTTCATCCGCAAAGAGAATTTTTTTCCCAACAGTATTTCAGCACATTTTCTAAATATCTCAGCACATTTCTTGTTCTTTGCAGTTACTGCAGCTCGACATCCTTCACTGGCATTCAACCTATCACCAAGATAGCAAAATCCCTTCACAGTTTCCACTTTATCACACATTACCTTTTGTTGCATTTCTCCTACACCATTTGTCGCTTTATTACATTTACTACAAACAAAAAATCTTGTCGCAATTGGAGTTACTTTGTTCAACTTTGAATACCTTCCATGAATCCATGTCCTTTCTTTTTTAAAAACTTTACGAGCTTAAACACATGGTTTGGTTTGTCACATAAATCATTCATCTCTTGCTCAGCCTCCCTCCTCATTGCTCTACTGACAATTTTTCTTGCTTGATTTCTCTCTCTTTTGTAATTATCTTTATTCTCTCCTGATTGGATTTTGCACATCTCTCTAAATGCGTTCTTTTTTCTCTTTATTTCCTCTTGCACTTCCTCATTCCACCACCATGTGCTTCCTCGCTCTCTCCTTCGTTTTCTCTTTCCACGAAGTTATTCACAAGTATCCAAAACCCCATCCTTAAATGAACCCCTCAAATCTTTTGCTTCAGTATTAACTAATGTTTTTACCGTGTCCTTAAATTTTTTCCTCGTTTCTTTTTTTTTAATTTCCGTACTCTCCATTGCTTGTTCAGTTTCATTTTTATGCGCTTGAACAGGTTTTCCTTCTTCACAACAAGAACCACTAACCTGTGTTGCAATTCTCAGGAAATCACCTTGACATCTTTCAAGAACTTTCTGCTTTCTTCTTCCACCAAAACAAAATCAATCTCAGTTTCATTACCACCTCAACTATATGTCGCCTTCCTTTTCTCCTTTTTCTTAAACTATGTGTTTGCCATACATAAATCCTTTTGATCGCAGAATTTCAACAGCATTCTACCTTCCAAATTTTGCTTCCTAATTCCATTTTCTCCATGTACACCCTTAAATCCATCCACTTTTTTTCCAACATGATCATTAAAGTCTCCAATCCCTAAACTCAATTCTTTTGTACCTTTTATATCCCATTCATGAACCAGTTCATCATAAAATTCATCCTTCTGTATATCTGGCTTTCCACTTTGAGGTGTATAGACACATATCACTCTATCATTTTTCCCCGAATATAAGGCACATTGTCATTATTCTATCAGTTCTTCTACATATCTCAACAACACTATCACACAGCTCCTCCTTGACGAATATTCCCACACCACTTTTCCCAGTATCATTTCCTGACCACCATAACTTCTATGTTTTTTCTTCAACTCCAATAAAACGAGCTCCTTGGCTCATCCATCGTACTTCTTGTAGACCACAAATATCCACCTTCCTCTTCCTTAATTTCTCTGCCACCTCTGTCCCTCACACAAAGACTACCAATAAGTTCCTAGTCTAATTCCAATCTAAACTTTTTCTTGTTTATGAATTTGTATCCTAAGATTCTTCGCACTCCCTGCTCATTTAAAGGCTGCTGGAGACTGGGGGCCATTTTACTAAGTTGCATTTTCATGAGGTTTGAAGCAAACCTTTATTGGTCGCATGCATTTTCTGACACCAACCACAGTTGTCTGCTGTGGACACAGCTTTTGCCTAAAAAAACAACACCTGCAAGGCAAGAGGTTGATCTATTTAATCCATAGTTGCAATCCTAACTGGTGCTCCCACTCTGGGTCAGAGTGAGCCTGGGAGTAATGGAAATTAAAGGGTGACTCTGCTTTCCCTATAACTTCAGAACTCCTAAACTGAAGCCTCCCATATGATGTAGCTTGATGTCATACCCAAGACAAAAAAATATAACAAAAATTTAATGAAAAGATATTTTTTTGATTTTCAAAAACTTTTTTGGCAAAACAAATCTATTAACGTATTCAATTTTACCTTTTTGCTAAATTTAAATTTAAAAAAACAAATAATAACCAAAAAAAGATCTTTGCATCAAACAATTAAATGATGCAAAATCATGATTTGGACGATCGTCGGGTAAAATTCTGTAAAAATTGTTTTGCGACCCCAAAATATTTTGGTCACGACTATGGCGCTTGACAAGATCTTTGCTAAACTCCTATTCTGATCATTTGTTGTGTGCTTGCAAAAGCACTTTACTACACTTTACTCTGTTTGGCGGATTTAACTAGCAGTTTTAAATTACAACAGGAATGGGCAATAATTTTTAACCTCGGGCCACATTACTTTTGGAATGATTCGCAGCCCGAACATAAACTGACCTTGGTACATTTTAATAATTATGGGTGGTTATGAAATGTCATTTGGCCCTAAAATGTAGTGATATCTAAAAAATTACACCTTTTTTTAAACACCTCGTGGGCCGGATAGATGTCTTTGGCCGGGCTGGACATTGTCAACCCCTGAATTGCATTCACATCGTTTAATAAATGAAAAAAGAAGAAAATAAATAATCAAAATTTGAATCGGTATCTATTTACAGCTCAGCTATATCTCAGCATCTTCAAAGCAGACCGAGGTAATTGCTTTACGATTGTCCTGAGTTTAACTCATCTGGCGTTCTCTTGCGAATGCGGAAGATGAATTGTCGATGATGACGACGATCTTGATCTTGTAACAATCAATTTTGTCGGGAGCGTGGTCTAGTGGTTTGAGCGCCGAGATTGTGATCGACATGGTCTCGGTTAAAAACCTACTCGCTCCATTCTGTTGTGTCCTTGGGACACACACTTTACGGCACTTTGCCTTGCTTGGTAGTCTTAGCAAGCAGTTCCAAATTACAGTCATATTTCTATTAAATTCCAAGTGGATGCCAATATCTTGGCATCTCCGGAACCAGGTCGAGGTAATTGCTTACCCTACGTATTAGCACCTCCGTCGCTTTTTTGCGAGTCAGGAGAATAAATATAGAAATGAAATAAAAAATAAAAATAAATTTTGTGCTTCGGTGCTTGCTGTGGAACAGCTCATGTCAAAATCTAGTTCACGTTATGATTAATATTGGAAGCCTGGTCGAGTGGTTAAAGCACGATGATTGCGATCGACATGGTCTTGGTTTAAAACCTACTTTGCGCCATTTTGTTATGTCCTTGGGAAACACACTTTATGGCACTTTCTCCTGCTTGGTGTTCTTGGCAAGAATTTTAAATTTCAGTCATATCTTTACAAAACTAAAAAACCAAATAAAATATTTCAACCGGACAATATCTTATTGGTATCTCCGGAAGCAGGTCAGCGTAATTCCTTGCCGTACATATTACACCTCTATCGCTTTCCTGCGAGTCAGGAAGATAAATATAGAGGTAAAATATTAAATAAATAAAATATCTCATTTCAGTTTTCTTTGCAGTTACTATATTAAAAAATGAATAAATAAGCTTCTATACAGTTTCAATTTTTTGTTTCAGCTATTGTTTAGTTTTTTTGTACCACCGAGTTTTAAACCTGTCCTGCCTGGATCATACTAATTATCCCATTTTTTTTCATTTATATAAAAAAATATCAAAGCTTTGAGTAGGGTGGATTATCTTAAGCTTCTGCAAAAGTTGAACTAAAACTCCTGACTTGGAACAACTAAGTACCTTATTTTGTTTCAAGACTGCAAATCGAGAAAGCAAAAGAAGTGAGTGACGCCATTTATTTGCATACTCAAGAAGCTTCTTAAGGTTCGGAAAAATTTTGGACTTTCTAACTTTCTGACTTTCTCAAATCAAAGTTCGATAGATGTTAATTGCAAATTGCAATTTAGGTGTGTTTGTAATTTTTCTAGAAACCTATTGCTGTCTGTAAAATGGCAGAAAGGGACAAAAAAATGTGCACTAAAGTTGAGTGAGTTTTTATTAATCATACAGACTTTTGTGAATTACTGTTTACATCGTCAGGTGTAACGGTGCTTCGTTTTATGAGATAAAAAAACTGTTTTTAGAATTGTTGATATAGGTTAATATTCCTAAATAAAGTTTTTTATAACTTTGATACTTATTAATGCTTTGGAATTAACCACTAAGATCACAGTTTGACCCCGTAACTATTTTAAATAAATTTATTTTAAAAGTTAAGAAAATCAAGTTATATTACCCTTGGCTAATTGCTATGTATACTTGGTTTCGCAAAATTAAGTGTGTTGACAAAAACTTTTTTTTGTTTTGTTTAGAATAAAAACCCTAGGCGAATTTTGTGAACTTTTATAAACTGAACCGATAGAAATTAATTTGTAAATGTGTTAAATCTTTTACTCAATCGATAATTAAATCATTTAATTATTTACGCAATTAGTGAAAGCATCAATCAGCCAATAAAAACGCTGGCTTTGCCAACAAGGGGTCAGCGGTTTAAATGTATTTCTGCTAAGAATGTTGCCAGTAATAAAATTTCCTGTTAAGACAGCTGACTTAAGAAAACTGAAACAAAAAATATAATTAGATTACATGTGTCACGGATGCAGTTCAACTTCTCCATGGCAGGGTGCAAAATTGGAACAAGTAGAAGGCTTTAACGTCTTCTACCTTTTTTGTACTAGGAAATCTTTAAAAAAAAAGACAAGTTAGTGATCTTATTAAAATTCATAAAATCTTAAATAAAAATTCATTTGTGCTAAGATTTCACGGTCAAACCGTTACCTATTACTTAAGTTAAAACAACGCTGACCTGAAATACAGTACATTTAAAAGTTTAATGTCCTATAACAGCTTAAAGACGCTTGTAACAGAACAAGCAAGTTAATTTGTCTCAACGTTCTCATCAAAATTGTTTGCTCAAAACCTCAGGTTTGATCCTTATTATTGTGTTAAAAAATTTTTTGTTTTAACAGAGAAGAAACTTTTAAGCTTTTTAAATGTCTTTCTTGCCAAATCCAAATCTTCTGGAAGAAAGCTGCTCCTATAACAAGCACGACTTTCTGCGTCCGACAAACCAGGTTAATTTCGACAGCAAACTTGACTGGCAAGATGGAAACACCATCTGCGAACCATCGCCTCTCCAAAACCCGCCTTGTATAGGATTCAATACCCCGCACACTCTTCCAAGCGGATTTCAAATGGATTTGTCTCAAGTTGAGAACGAAGAAAAAAATCCCGACAATTCGAGCCTACAAGAAGCTTTTTTTTCATATTCAAATGAGTCAGCGCACAACTTGTTGACTTTTCCCATGCTAACGCAATCAGACTATAATTTTCATGTTCCATTAACGCCATCTAGCGGAAACACAGGCAATGAAACAGAATCCGCATGGGTTTCTGAAGATCTTCAATCAAATAATTCCTTTCTTTCTTCATTAAACCAAGGATATGGTGTAGTTGAGTACGTTGTTGTATACAATAGTAATAAGTATATCTAATTTTTATTATGCTGAAATAGAAATATTTTTTTATATGAAAAAAGACCAGTCAAGTAATAATTTTTCGTCAAATTAATGAATCAGTAGAGACATTTTTTCACTTAATCTTTAATAAAAAAAAAAGCTTTTGCTTTTATCAGTATTTTTAATACTTATTGTTATTTTTTAAAAACGATCTACTGATTTTAGATTACTTCAAAAACCTCTTGAAACTCAAACACCTTCAGGTGGGTGGCAATGGTCTGTAAATACTTCAATAATTTTAACTTTTTCTTATCACTGGGGTCATTTTTTTGGACCTAAAAAAATTTTTTTTACTTTATGTTTGTTAAATTTTAAATCAACAATTTTAAATTGTTTTTTGAGTTTTATTAAGAAATTTTGGTTGAATTGTTTAAGAAACGGTAATTTACATCAGTTCAGAAAAAAATAATTGGGTTTTTTTTGGTTGACAAAGATTACTGTTTATTTTGTTGGTTAGTAATCTACTATTACAAACACTACTAAAATTTGTTCTTTTGCGTAACAATTAATTCGTACAAAAACTTTATCATACACTCAGAAAATAATTTTATGTATCGACAATTATGAATTTGATGTAAGTGTTTTATTTGATTTTCATCACTATTTGTCTTAATTCAGAAAATAATTTTATGTATCAACAATTATGAATTTGACTCACAGGAAGCGTCGGAGGGCGCTATACATTGGGCAACCGTAAGGTAATCGCTTGACGGTTGCCCAATGTATAGCGCCCTCCGACGCTTCCTGTTTTCGGAGATGCCAAAATATTGCTGTTCGGTTGAAATTTTTTATTTGGTTTTTTAGTTTTTATTAGAGAAATGACTAAAATTTAGAACTGCTTGATAAGACAGCCAAACAGAGATAAGTGCCCTAAAGTGTCTTTCCCAAAGACACAACAGAAAGACGAGAGTAGATTTTGAACCACAACCATGTCGATCATGTTGATTGTCAATACCGCGCTTATATCTACTCGACCACAGAGCCACATTTTCAAAAGAAATCTTCATTTAGAGATACATATTTTTTTCACTTACATGATAATAAAACTTTATTTTTATCGAATTTTAAATCGAATTGATTAAGGATTCTCAAATTAAAAATTTCAAATCCAGGGCGGGGAGAACTCTAAAAGTTTTTAGAAAAGGCACAAAGTTGGTAAAATATTGTAAAAAATATAAAAATTATATTACTGATTCAGAACTTATAAAGAGAAAGAGGACGAAAAATAGTAAGAATGACGCCAGAGAGTGGCAAGCAGCCCCAAAATTTTTATACTAATGTAAATTGCAAAAACAAAATACTAAAAGTACATAAAGCAAAACAAAAAATTGCAAAAATAAATAAAAAAATTTTTGCATGTAAAATTAAATGAGGTAAAATTTTGACAAATTTTGACTTCATTTTGATCTATAAAATTCAGTAAAAAGACTCCTGAAAAACCATAACTAATGTTGTGTAAGCTTCTTGATGTAACAATACTCTGAAAAAATTTTGACGTAATTGACTTTAGGCGGCGCAACTTATCACATTTAAACAGTTGATTTTATTTTTTTAATTTTCTTGTTGCATTTTTTTCAGCCCCAGTTGAAATTATTGATCTCACAGAATCCCCACCCAACAACAGTCAACTTGTCAACCAAAATATCTCTAACGATAACACTCAAAGCTCACTTGATCAAAATACGAATATTCCAACAGCCACACCTTACGCAAACGTTCAACCGAATTCAAAAGAACTTGCCGAAATGACGTCAAATACGTTGCAAGAAGGTAATTACTAATAAATTCTTTGTTTTTGTTTTGCAATCTTGCCAGGTTTCTTCTTTCTAGCAATTTTATTTCAACATCTACTTTCTGTTATTTCATTAAATTTCAGAATCGATGGACGCTCTGTATTTTCCACCGTTACAAGGCGTAAAAGGTTTTGACCGGAATAGTCACTTGAGTTCGGAAAAAACTTCTTTTCGTTCAAACAATTCTGAAATGACAATTATTTCTGAACTACGCCCCCCAAAAAAATGTATGAGTTTTACATTTAGAAATTGTAGAATTTGTAATCAAACGTAATTTTTGACGTATACAAATAATAATTTTCTGACTCTCGGATGAAATAGGATATTGTATATCAACATTGTTTACCAATTTTCAACCTAAGCACTTACTTATTTATGAATATTTTTTTATCACGCTTTTGCAATATACCTTTTTAAATGCTAGTTTTATGGTAACAAAAAGGTAAAAAAGTTTTATAAAAGAATGTTTTGAGTTGACTAAAAAAGAGCATGTAAGAAGGCTTTTTTTCAAAAAGATATCTATTTACTATTGTTTTGTTCGCTTCTATTTCATATTGCATCAAATTTTTATTCATCATATGAAATGTTCGTACTTTTGAATCTAAAGAGAATAACGCTGCAGATTTTCTAAGAAGAACAGTGAAGCGATTAACCGAACTTTTTCGAGGAGCCAACATTTTGCTTCCCGCTTTGAACTTTTTAGCAGTTTAAAAATGTTGCTTGTGTTTTTTTATTAAAACTATTTGTCAAGGTCGCTTTTTCTAAACAGGTCAAACTGAAAAAACAAACTCGCTTACACTTTCGATTGAACTTGCTAATAGAGATTTGTGGAAAAAGTTTTTTGACATCGGAACAGAAATGATCATTACCAAAGCCGGAAGGTTTGTTCTGTTTCACTTTTTCCATCTTTCTTCAAAAATTTGTCCGATTGAAATTAGTGTGAATGCGATTGCAAAAAAACTACTCACAACTCCAACCAATGAAAATTGATTTTTAAAAAATGCATTAAGAACGCCGACAAAATGCCTTTGTATTGACCCTTGAACTTGCGTGACGTCTTACCTAAAACAATTTACGCACTCACTGCGTTGTTGAGGTTTTTCCGGTTGTTTACTGGGCACCGTTTTTAACCTTGACAAGATTTTAAATAATTGGTCTACATTTTAACAAAGCATCTTTACAAGTTTATTTTAACTTTGATGATTTTAATATTTGCTCTCAAAAAATGTCGAATATAAGGATTAACTTTTTAAACAAACTTTTCAAAAGATTTTATCATGAACCCATAAATATGAATTTTTATGATAAAAGAAGTTATTATGCTCCGAAAAAAAATTTTTGATTTGTAATTACTTATAGGTAGCTATACCAGGAAATCAAAAAAAGTTGTAAAAAAGATCAAAGTTTGTGTGATGCCTACTATATTGTATTAATAAATTCTCCAACAGTTTAAATTTATGTGGGATTTTGGTGCATTGTTTTATGTTAAATTGCAATTTAAAGCTTCTCTTCATCGACTGATTTTTCTAACGTCAAAATAAAAAAATAAATTCAAGAAGTTAAAATACGAAGATAACTACTTTTTTTTCAGTTGATCAAATTAAAAAATTGAGTAACTGTTTCAATCCAGGCGAATGTTTCCGGCGATAAAGCTTGAAGTGAGGGGGTTGAAACCGCACTCCTATTACGTCATGGCGGTCGACGTAACCCCGGTTGATAACAACAGATACAGGCAAAGCAGTTGTTTGGATTTTTTTGAAAAGTGTAAAATAAAAGATTTTTTCCAGTTATTGGTAGAGCAATAAACTATGAACACTTTTGCGTTTTCGAATATTTTGTTTCATTTTTTTATATCTTTCGTCTTAAAGTTATTTTTGCAGATATGTCTATCATAGTTCGCAGTGGATGGCCGCTGGAACTACCGATGCTCATCCAGCCCCACGAACGTATATCCACCCCGACTCCCCATGCAGGGGGGAGGTATGGATGCGGCAAGCAATTACATTCGACAAACTGAAACTAACCAATCACGAGGCAAATAAAAAAGGTCATGTAAGTTTACCGTACGATGATTGCTTGCTTAGCAGAAATAAATAAACAATAAGAAGCCACTTACATTTGAAAAGAGTTAATCAAATCCCACGCAAATCGTTAAAGTTTTTTTTAAAACCACACCAAAAACTGTAAACTAGTTTGTCAATTCGAGACACTTCATAGTGACTCGAGTCTAACTAATTAAATTTACTCAAAGCTATTCTACATTCAGTTAATTATAAAGCATTGTCCTTTAGATCTGGGCTTCTCAAACTGTGGGTCGCGTAAAAAAATTTTGGGGTCGCAAAACAAATTGGCTTTTTGTGCTTTTGAAATTGTTTTTTTTTACAATAATATTTATTGACAATCAAAAATTGGAAAAAACTGTCATTACACTATTGTTGCGTCATAAAGTAGTAAGGTGGCCTGAACAGAAGGTGAGTCGTGTCACACAATCAAAAGAACCGCAATAAACAAGAAAAAAAATTACTTACTGAGTCTAAAGCCAAGATTGATTTTTATAGATGAATGCAAAAAACTAAATTATAAATTTGTCTTAATAAGGTAGCTGTAAAAGAATATAAAGTAATTTTTCCATCCTATTAAATGTGCTTGAAAATGTTTATTAAATAAAGTCTGTTTTTGTAATTTTGTTAATTCGCTTTAGGTTACTATTTCCATTTCTTGCTATTAAATGGTTTTTCATGCACACCGTTGGTTTTTCCATAGAAAAAAATTAACGTAAAATTAGACTACACATATTGGCGTCGCACAAAAATTTTTTTTTAAACGGGGTCGCAGAACAAAAAAGTTTGAGAAGCCCTGATTTAGATTAATAGTTTATTTTTAATATTAAAGTGGTTTGGATCCTTACCAATCAAATAAATTAAAGGATGCCAAGAGAATATTAGATAAAAAGCGATTTTTTCATTGAGAATTGAAACAATTAAATGTATGGAAACTTCCAGATTATCTTGAACTCAATGCATAAATATCAGCCTCGTGTGCACGTCATCGAATGCCACGGTAACATTCCGGTTAATATGACCCACTTCCTGCCGCGGAATAAACGCATCGATGAGGTCACGGTGCGCGACCGAACAACGGCCGTGTTTCCGGAGTGCGTTTTCACGACCGTGACGGCTTATCAGAACCAGCAGATTACAAAGCTGAAAATCGACAGAAACCCTTTCGCAAAAGGTACTCGCTGATTTCTTGGGTCTCGTAATTTACTGCAAAGCACACGGATGAGAGATGATAATTCTAAATCTTTCATTTTCGTTTGATTAGGTGATGGATTATAAAAAACTTTGAAAGCAATTTATTATGTGAAATAATTAGTTATTTTTAGTGTCTTATATCAGGAAAACACATTTGTAAAGGCAGAAGGTCATTTTACATCAAATACGTCATACATTGAACACAGGGCCATCAGGCTTTCAAATCTTAAATCCTGATCGGAGTAAAGTTGATATTCTAGAGATTTGACTGCAAAGTTAGTCGGTCATATTGTAAAAAGAATCGCAAATTCTTAAACAACAAAATCATTTTGATTGATATAACTTGGTATACGTCCGTTGTAAAAATCCTACTTCTATCGAATCTTACAACGTGTATAATGCAATAAATGAAACGACCACTAAACGACAACAATTTGCTTTTACCAGGTTTTCGAGAGACGAACAAACAATGGCAAAGCAGCTCCTCAGAAGCTTCCTCCGTTCGTTGCTGCCAAAGAAAAGGCCCTGAAAGAAGCAAAGAAGATTTTGATTCGGGATTACTCGGTGGAGCCTCATCTTTTTCTCCTCAAACCGGTAAAAAATTTGGTTCCGCTTCCATTTGCAGCTTGATTGTTGGCTTTCTGTAATTTTAGTGCCCTCTGATGGAGGATTTACTGATAAATGTCCGAAAGCTTTCAAAACTAAATGTTGTTTTTTATAAATCGCTTGTAATAACTATTTCGTAGAAAAATTTGAAAGAACAATAATAGTTTTTTTAAGCTGAATATAGTGTTTATGTTTGAGCATTGGGCTCAACAGGAATCAAGGTTGAATTCCACTTTATGTAACTCACTCTCTCGACCAATCTAAGTTTCTTTTCAAAGTCAAATTCTAGTTTTCTTAATCCTTTTTACAAACGTAACAACCAGAAACAGGACTGAGCTGAATTAATAGAGGATTTCTTTTTAGACGATGAAGTAGGGTTATGGCAGCGCACAATACACCGTGACGTGAATTCGACTTCTTTTCATTTTCCGGACTCAACTCGAGGACAAGCTTTCCAATTTCCGGCGTCGCAATCGTACAATATGGTCAGTATAAAGACAGCTCATAATCGCAGAGTAACTCTTGGTGGGAGAAGGAAAGACCTCTGTTCCCGAGAGCCCGACATGCCTTGTGTTAATCATCAAAACAAAAACTTTAATTTAGAAAACAAAAGTATTTGTCAGTTTATGATTTTCAGTCTTCGTCCATAGTAAACTTCATGTAAAAAGTTGAATGATTTTAAATTAGTTTCCAAGAAAGATTTGTTTATTCTCGTCATTGTAAACAAAATAGTTAAGCAAAACGGTCTATCCGAATTCCATATTTTATTTCTTGAGATATTTAGAACTTGAAATCGCGAGTTTTCTTTAGTAGACTTGAATGATTTCTGTTGTGCCTTTGCAAAACGTATTTTACAACAATCCTTCAACAGAGTCAAGCAGTTTACCTGCAATTGTGATTCCACTTAATACGGAAGGAGAGATACAGGCTGATACAGCAATACGAAAGAAATGGGTGTCACAAAATTTTATTCCTAAGTAAACCAAAGGAAAAAAAAAAGTAAACTAATCGGAAATCAACTTTCTTAGCTATTTCGTTTGATTTTTTTACTTTCAAAACTAATCACGACAGAACCAAAGCAATTTTTTTTACTTCCTTAAACAAGCGCGTTGCACTGCATCACAAAGATTTTATAAAGAAAACTTTCAAACCTCTTTAGCTTTGAAGGAAGTATGTTCATATTAAAAAATTTCCGCAAAGAAGCATTCAAAGAACTCAAAACCTTTGAGTTTTTTCTTTAAATTCTAGTTTCAGCTTGTTTGTCCTTTCTTAGTTAAAACTTTAATTTTAAAAGAATGAAAAAGCGCTTGAATCGTCCTGGAAAATGTTTAAATTTTAACTGTTAAAAATTTTGTCAGTAAAAAGATCTGCTATATCTGTCAACAAAAAGTTTTACAATGTATATAACGTTAGGCTGAAAAATATAATGACCACTTCAACCATATAGCCATGCTGCCGATATTT
Source organism: Diplosoma virens (assembly GCA_963680785.1). Taxonomy (NCBI): domain Eukaryota; kingdom Metazoa; phylum Chordata; class Ascidiacea; order Aplousobranchia; family Didemnidae; genus Diplosoma; species Diplosoma virens. Next base: position 33,815,502 of record OY796886.1, on the reverse strand, counting down.
AAGCTGAACAATTTTTATCTTGAATGTTCTAACTTGATTTTTCTTACATTTGCTTGTTTAATTGAAAATGTTGTATTTATAAAACAAAAAATATTTTAGGCAACGAATGTTCAGTATCTTGACATCGCCCCCCACGCTTTGCCGGAAGTGAACAGAATTGAAACGAATATGACACAGGAATCGCAATCTTCTTTTTACGATCTATTATCCGAGAACAACTCGGAGTCGGTAATCGTGGCGGAGAACAATGTGGAATGCAGTGGATCCGCTCCAAATTTTGTGTAGTTAAATCAAAACATCTTTGCTTCTGCAAAAGACGAGCAGATGCCGATTCAGCTATTTTGACGGTCATGATTCAACAAAACAAAGTTGTTTTTACGGATTTCCGTGCAGTAGGCTTATACGAGTATACTATATTCAACACTTTACCGGCAGAATAATTTGTGCTTTACAACAAACTGTAAACCTGTATTTGTTGAGAGCTGTAAAGGTTTTTTGTTTTGATCTATGCTTCCAAAGTGATACTTTAGACTTGTGACTTTGTTGAGGGTTGCAGTAATTAAAAAACTGGAAACTGGCTCAATCAATTTACTTTGTCGTGTTTTATTTTAACAAAAGTTTTGTTTCCCTTTAATTTATTTTATTCAATTGTACGCATTTATTTCATAATTCTGTTTAACCCTTGAAAAGCAGTTTCTGTATAGGCAAAATTGTTTTTTTTAGGAGAAATTGTTTATCTCATATGCATGATTTAATTTCTTTCTTTGGACAACTGCAAGGACGTAAATTAAAATTAAACCTTCTTTTTTTTAGCTTACTCGACCCTTATTTTAGCTACCTTTGACCATTAACCTGCTTTTCAAGATCCCACTATATTTTAGTCCGTTTGTATATTTTTCGTTCAGTTTTTTAATTTTTTTTTGGATTTCATGTAATTAGAATTACTTGTCGAGAATACTGAGAAATGGATTATTTAACAAAGCAAGTAATGAAAAATACTTTACTATTGGCTCCTTGATTGAGATAATAGGAAAGAGAACTTTGATACAGTTTTTTAAATTTCTGATATTTTTGCTACCTTTTTTACACTACAATAGTCACAAAAGAACTTTTTGTAAGGGTTGTAAATGAAATTGTCAATGTACAGTACTTTAAAACAAACAAAAATTTTAAATCGCTTTGGCCACTGAAAATAAATGCAAGTAGAAGTTAAAAAAAATTTAATTTTTTATTTACAAAAAAATAAAACTTTTGAAAAGCAAAACTTTATAAAAAAAGCAATGATAGCGATATTGTTTTATAAACTGTTTTATAAGCTGAAATATTCTACAGCTTATTTGCTACATTTTATAGATGCTAAAAAAAAGAAGTCAGGTCATTCATTGTTTTTGTCATTGCTTTTTCCTTTGAGCCTTCAATTGGAAATAAACTTCCGGTTGTTCCGGTTACTGAATGCTGGTTTTAACAAAATGCTTCAAATTAAAATCATATTAGGCTATTGTATAAATAACATAAAAAATTTCAGCTGACAGTTGATACCCAGGCATTTTTAAAAGCATCTAGACGGTTTTTTCACCCTTCTCTTCCGGCTTAAGAGTAAAAAAATCGGTATCATAATAATAAGGATTTTACGGCGCATTGTTAAAAAATAAGCTTCCGTGGAGGCTTTGAAATATATATACAGTAATTTAGTTTTTCGTCGTTTGGAAGAACATCGATTCCGAGTCCGACACAAACAAAATCTCGTTGTGCTCTCTCTCGCTTACGCCGCAACGGAGACAGCACTCTTCTTGATGCGCAACTGTGGTTCTGAATCACAAGACATCTTTCATCTTGGGATAGACTGCCCTACGCTTGACTCTTTACGTATGGCCTTCTTCGGGAACTTCCTGACTATTCTAGACCTCTGGTCTCGTCCCTGGGGGTTGCCCGACTATTGGAACTCCGCGGAGTTGATCCACGCCCTCATCCCTAGGAATGGGTTGGATAAACCCACCACCACCACCACCACAAAAACAAAACTGGGGCTAAGGGTTTATTAGTGGGTTTATTAGCTTTTTATTACCCCAGGCTGCTTTTCTGCCTCGATCAAATATTGGCAGCATCGTTGTTAATCTAGCATCGGGTCTTGCCATCTAAAATGGTCAAACCTCGTGCCTCATGTGGTGCCCGATACATGGAACACGCTGTTAGGACGTGGTCTGTGGTTTGCTCAGTGGCGCCGTAACCGTAATCCGGTCAAAAAGCGAGACCCCATTTAAGCAAGGACAAATGCAACCGCTTAACACGGGTCCGAGTACCATTGAACTTAATCTAAGTTGTTCAAAACAAGTTGATTGCAACAAGTCTGGTATTGGTCATGGGTACAAAATCACAAAACCTGGACGTACTCTCACAGTACTCCATGTTCATCAATGATTCGTCCACTGGACAACGTAGATGCCAGTTAGTAGTTTCTGCGCAGCTGGCACAGATAGGCTTCTAGATCGTAATTTCACTTGGAGGGTATCTAAAGGACACGATATGAAAAAGGTTGAAAACCACTGGTTTATGAGGAGATTGTGTGCGCTGCGACACCAGACTGGCGTGCAGTACTTGGCTGTAAAATCTACCAGCAATAAGGCAGCTGTACCCAAGGTTCTGGCACTAGCACCCAATTCTAAGGCTGTAAATCTCCTCAGCAGGGTGACGCGAAGGTAGTTTTTTGCGTATTGCCATTAGATGGTGATGGGACCTGAGAAATCTATCCAGTTTTACCTTAGGAGTAGTCGGAACTGGATAGAATAGTAAAAGTTTAAACATTGATACTTGTCCAGCCACCCTAGCATCACCGTCCGCACTGTTTTGCTTGCAACCCCAATCAATGCGGAGACGGTTGAAATCGGAGGTACAGCGATAGTAATGAGAAAACACTGGGAGATCCAAAGATTATAGTTGCATTGGCGGAGGTTTGTACACGTTGACTATTTTATAACCATCAACGTCCGCGCACAACCCCAATCTCCGATTTCGGTGGAAATTGGTCCAAAAAGGTTTAGTTTAGTCGTTTAGGGACAAACTTGGCAAGATCCTGCTTCTTTCTTAAGAAAGACCCAACTAGTTAAAAGCTTGGAAGTACTAGCTTCTCTGCACTCGCGCAGTGGGTCTCCTGTAGTAAAATGACGAATGCCTCAAACTGTAAACTAAGATGATGAGAGACGTTCATTTTGCTTGCAGTGAGGTTTTCGATGTTCAACTGGGAAATGGTGCGTCTTCGGAGCTTGTGAGCAATGTGCGCTAAAGAGGGCAGTTGTTTTACATGCATTGCCTCGTCCTGAAAAGGACGTCGGCAGATTAACAAGCATCTCTGAACATCAAGATTGGTATGGGTAGATACCCTTCTATTTTGGCGGTTTTGGTTTTGCTCTGTTATGCACAACAAAAACAGACTTACTCACGACCCAGGCTATGAGAAAGCGATTGTCATCCGGCAACATTTCAGTTTTTACTTGGATTTTTAATTACAGAGAAAATCACGTAAAAATAAAGCAATTATTTTTTGCAAGCAACGACTAAATTTCTATTCACTGTAATCATTTTATAATTTTTGAAATTCGCATGACTATAAAACATGTAGTACATTTTTCCTTCAACTTAAAAGACATTAGCATTTTGTTAATATATACTAGCCTACGATAGCAAAGTTTGAAAAAGCCGATAAAGGGCGTAAAATAACTGCTTTGATATAGGCAGTTTTATTTTGAAAACAACAAGGTTTTGCAAAACAAGCAAATTCTTTTCGATTTTATTTGTTTAGTAACATACTGCGGTTTTAAAAAAAAGCTCCATCGTATCACGTGACGCCATGAGTAGTCAAATAAAAACGCGAAAATTGGCGGGACAACAAGTTAATCCTTTTGTTCACAATTTATTGCTTGCGTTTCACAACGGAGCCGTCTCGAATAAAGCCGGAAACAAAAGGTTGAAGTTTGAAAACCGCCGGTTTTTGACAAAAGAATCGGCTTTGTTGAAATAGAGTAGATTCGATTTCAAATTAAAAAAAAATTGAAGACATTATTTTTAAAATGATATAAAAACATTTGATGATGTCAAGTGCTCAGATGTTTTGCAAAAATTCTGCATGACCATTACAAATGCTGTTAACACTTAGCAATTGAGCAATTTTTTGTTATTAAAAGATAATATTTATTTGAATTAAACTATGACTTTTACTTCGTAAAAGTTAACAGGTTTAGAATTTATAAACAATCATTACCTGGTACACAGTTTTTTAATTTCTGTTACTAACCAGGAAATTCTTAAAAAACAATTAAGAAAAAATTTGTAGTAAATTAATTATAGCTGTAAAAAAAACGAATTGGGAATTCGCCTTTATAGTGCGTTAAATAGTTTTTAACGGTTTTATGGTACAATTTTGAACTTTTCTGCTTGAAGTAAGGTAGAAAAGGTTCTGATAAAATACGACTTAGTGTAAGCTGGAATTATTGCAGTGATGCAGCCAGAACAAATTTTTTTGATTTCAAGCAAGTAACGAAATTTGTTTAAAACACCGGTTCTACAAGCAGAAAACGACCAACTGCGCTTTGCAGGTCAGTTCAACGTAGGCTACAACTCGAAACTACCTTCTTACATAATGCTTTTTTGTCTCAACAAAATTTTACAATTTTTTGTTATTGCATAAAAACTTACTGAAAATGCATGATTTTCTAAACCCCTCAGGTACCCTGTCCGGCCATTAATGATGCGACCCAACCAAACAAGTTCCTGCGAATTCCTCCTTAGGCCTACAGCTAAAGTATAATGTTAACCGATTAAAATTAAGCAGGTGTAAATTGAGGAATTAAATAGTGCCAAACATATATACTAAATTTTTCATTAGACGTAAAGTTTTCATGACCACTCCGATCAATGCGATGACTTCGGACTTCACTCCAGTAGTTTTATATAGCCTATTTATCATGACATTTTGTATTATTCAAACACATTGAATTAAAAATACGCCCCACGACAGAAAAGTTTAAATTAATAGGCACAATTGTTGAAAATGCTTCCGAAAACCCAAAAATTAGTCTGAGGAAAGTAAGCACTAATATGCACATTATTTTTAAAGTTAATAATTTTCGAAAGTAGGCCAAAGTAATAAGTACAAAATCAAAAAAACTGCCTGAAGCCGTGGTCCCTTTGCCCCCGCTCTTTGGTTACGATAGCAAATGTGTGACGTGATGATGATGTAAAATTTGTGAATTAACCAAAACATGTTCTACTTTTCATACGAACACAAGGTCAGGTTAAAGTTTTTTTTAGACAAACTCTTACGCCAAATTAAGTTTGCGCTTGGTTTTTTTTATTTTTCAGTTTTTTGCAATTGAAAATTTTGTTTAATATGAGATTAAGCAGCCAAAAATATTCTTCCTAGCAGAGAAATCGTATGATATGTAGTTGATTTTTTTCACTAATTTTTCATTCCATCAATAGCTCGCCTTTTGGTAAATGCAAAAATTAAAAAAAAGAAAATAAAATTTAAATTGTTTTTTAATAGATCTTATATTGACATTTTAGCATTAAATGACGGACAGTTAAAGTTTTAAACTTCAGTGAGAAACAGGGTGTTATCGCGATTTTGCCTCTTCACAAACACAAGCAAAGCACTTCACAGACCGGCCGGTTCTTTAGAATCGTTCATATAAAGTTTCGTCGTTTAACAGCTTCGTACATTGAAGAGGTCAAGCCAAATCATTAACCAAGCCTCCATGTTTGCTTTACAGTTGAGAGCGCTCGTCAACAAACAGACAAAAAAGGAGTTTAAGACAACAGAGCAAATTCAAGCCTACGCTCGACGGGAATCGCCTCGGTTAGTGCCTCGTGTTCTGACACTACAACCGGTTGGAAACAACCGTTGGCAAACCAGCGTGCTTGACTCAGCACTGTTAGAAAGACGTTTAGCTCAAACAAATAATTTTTTTGATTCAGTTCTTTTTAAAGTATTGAAAAGGATTAAAAATATAATTTTACTATTTTATTTGGATGCAGCTGTTTTGCGGGGTTCTATTTCTGGAGAAACATTTTTTTAAATTTAATAAAGTTTATTAGTTTTTCTTTTGCCTCAATAAAAATTGCAAATGCTTTCTGTTTCGCATCTACATTACCAAAGTAAAAAAAATCATAATTAACTGACTAATTTAAGTCAGAAGCAAGTGTCAGATCTAGCGATACAATATAATTCATAAGAACTACTTTAGGAATTATTTTTGTTTATCCGGGGCTCAGATTGGTTGATAGAAAGTTTCCAAAGAGAGCAGTGTTGCCATTAATATATGTTTTATTCAAGCAAGATTTTTGCGTTTTCAAAGAGCAATTTTTTTGTTTGTGGATTCTCATCGAGGATGATGTGCAAAACAGCAAATCAAAAATGGTTTTAAACAAATGCTTTTTCATATTGGCCAATAGCGCGCGAGAACCATATAGAATCTTTAAAGGTGTGAGTGCAAAAAAGTTTTAAACCACGCTCTAAGTAAATTAATATTGCTTTGAAGATCTTTTTTCGATCTTTGGTAAAGGATGTAAAATGCTGTTCTAAAAAAACTTTGATTTCGCTAAAAATAGCATTAAATGTAATTTAAGATCATTAATATTGATGATAATGTTATTAAAAAAAGTAATTAATTTAATTTTTATCTTTTACGTTTTGATTTCATAGAAAAAGTCAGAGCTTGTAAAATATGTATACCATAGACTCACTTGCCCTTAGTAATGATTTGATATTTTCAAATTTAACGGAAATTTTTTTGTTGTTCAAATTTAATTATCAGTTGAGACGTTTGAGTGAATTAAATGTAAAAGTTCAGTAAAAAATTAGAAGTTTTTCGAAAAAAATTTCTTACTGTAATTGTATGTCTAAAAAGTGCTCTATAAAGTGTCTTTTTAAAGTAGATCAAAAGGGGAGTAACACATTCAATACCAATTTAGTTGCCAATTATCTTTCGTCATTCTCTAATCGATGAACCATGAATAATGGCAACGTTAAGAACCTTTTTCTAATGAAACGTTTTGTGAAATCGAGAAAAAATTTTAAAACCTCAATAATTTCAACCCAAAATACGGTCAAAATTTACGCTGCCGATTAAATTTTTTCATATTTTTTTACAGAATAACTTTCACTGTTCTGGTTTTCTTAATATCTTGTACAACTTCTTTTTACAATTTTGGGCAGTGTTTTTATGTCAGGATTTTGTTTCAGCCCGGCTCATTGATCTGAAATTACAACACCATAGAATGCACTTGAATCTTTTATGACGTCGACTTTCGCTGATAAAATCGTCGAATGCTCGTCTTTAGAATAAAAAAAAGTAACGGTATAGAAAACGAATTTTTTTGTCGCTTCGATTTTTTAAGCGCGTACCATGATAACATCGTTTCAAAACTGAGTTTTCACTTTTTTTGAGGTTTAGTTTATATGTAGCAGACAAACTCGCCAAAAGATTTTTTTGGCTTCAAAGTAAATAAAAACGATTTTCAATCTTGATTTTTTTGTTGTGCAAACGACGCGTCCAAACAGAAATCGCTTGCTTTGATTTTTATCTAAGTTTGTTTCTTCATCGTTGGTGCGTCGCATTTTTGACAAATCTTTAAGATTGCGTTTTATAAGCAACTGAAGTAGGGAATAAAAGCTTTGGACGCGTGATTCGCTTGTGCTATTCGTAATAGATAATGTTATCTGAATTGCGAAACAACTTGGGAAGAACCCGCACTGAAAAATTAGGAAAAAATTGGCGCTTGCCTTTGCTTCTTATTATAGCAATTAAGTAATGTGAGCCTGAGACTTCAAATTTTGCAATGGAATTTTCGTTTAGCTGCAATAAATCTTGTATTTTGCTTAACTTGACTTGATTGTACGAATCCTTCCAAAATGCGAACTAAATAAAAACAAATTGTGAATCGATTCAAGGCCAAAGAATGACGGCGTTTAGCTCAGGCTTTGGTTTTAGTAACAACGTGACCATGGTAATTACGCTCCAAACAAAGTGAAACCAGTCAAATTATTTTTAGTTGTTTTGCTTCCTACCCGAACTTCTATAAATCAGACGAAGAATCTCTCTGCTTCAAGCAAAAAAGTTGAATCTTGTTTTCTCCAACAAAATAGCAAAAGTACCATTTCACTCTTTGCTTGTCAGAAGTCGGTCTACTTTGAACACGGCATTGCTCTGCTTTATTTTGAAAATATAAATAATAAAAAAATGATCTTGGTAAACTTGTTTCATTCATTTCGTTTTTTTATTCTCGATCACTATTAAATAGTTTACACCAAAAAATCATAAACATTAAAAGCGATCAAGAAAAGGAAGAAGCAGCACAACATCAGACGTTAAAACATACATAAGATACAGTAATTAGAAAATGCTAGTACAAAACAGTAGAAAGCATGGTCGTAACACCTTGATCAGGTAAAATATAAGAAATGAGAAAGAAAAAAGAAAAAAGCAAAGAAAAATATTTAAAATTTCACCAGGAATCTCTTGTTTATGTTTTTGCTGATCAGTTACATTTAATGCTCTGTCGTTACATTTATATAAAACAACCCATTAGATTAAAAATTCTTTTTTATTTTAAATTCTTCCATGGAGATAATTGATTTGCGGCCAAACTAAGTGCCGTAAAAATGCTAAGGATCAATTTGAACTTGGTTGTGAAAAGTAAGAAACCAAAAGATTGTCCTTTTGAGAATTAGAATCTTTATCATTATTAAAAAAATTATTTGAGCTTTGTTTTCAAAATCTTTTTGCAAAAACTGTTTTGACTATTAATTTCTGCAAGAAAATAAAAAGATTTTGCCCAGCAAAGTTACAAACGAGAATCTGGCTTGCAAAGAAGAAGCGATATTTGAGTTCATTAGCGATTCTTCAATTTGATTTATGGTCAATTTAATTGATTTTTATTGCAGCTAAATGTTTAGCAGAAGGAGGTCGCGAAAAAAGCAATTGCTTTGAGGTTTTAAAACTAACTAGCTTATTTTTTTAATTAAACAGTTAGTAGCAATTTCTTACAATGAAGAACCGATGCCACGCTTTTTTCGATTTAGGTTACAACTAGGTGTTGATTATTCTATGCTGGTTATACGTGTTCAGTATATGTTAGTTCTGTTTGAAAGATGTTTTGATTTTTTGTACTGTACTTTCGAAAATGTGTTTTATTTTTATATCTTTTGCTTTTTTGTAAGCTATTTTTGTCTAGTGTTAAGTGATTTTACTCGAGCCAAGTCTCATGGCTTCAGCCATAGCCATTTAAAACCAATTAAATCAAGAATAAATTCAAACTTTACTTTTATATTGCAATTTTGTGAAATATATTTTTTTATTTCATTTATATTACGCTGCAATAATCGAAATCTTTTCATTTCAGCTAAACATCAAGCTTGTATGAGTGATATTTTAGCTGTAGGTAAACCCAGCTCCACTTCAACCCCGAAATTTCAAGGAAACAAAATACAACCCAAAAAAATGTCTTCATCAAGCCATGTCGAAGGTTAGTATTTGCTCGATCATTCGCTTGTTTGTTTTTGGTCCAGTTTGCTGTCCAGGAACCTCGAAATCGAGACGCGTCTTAAGAGCGTAAGAATTATCTGGAAGCTTTTATTTAAAAAAGCGACGCGACAATAGTCATAAGAGCTTTTAAAAACAATCACTAGAAGCGGATCTCAACAACAAAGTGTCAGTTCGCGTCTTGTTTTGAAGAAATTGAAACAAAACTTTGTGAATTTGTAGAATGTGACAGACGAATAAAGATGGAATTTCTTAATCGTATTCCACTTGTCTGTTTCTAAGCACTTGCCTAATTTAAACTGTCCAGGCATTAGTTTTAACATTTAACTTTTATGTTTAAACTTGTAACTTGTTAAAAAAACATAATATCTTGTTGCTGTGAGAAAAAAAATTATGGCTGCTTAATAAATATTACGGTTTAGTGAAACATTATTACGGTGAACCACTTTTCTATATTCAAAATTTAAAGTGCTTAACTATCGTATACCATGCTGAATTTTGTAGCTTCATAACCACTGGTGTATTCACAGCAATTAAACTTGTAGATGAGGTGATTGAAAGTACTCGTGACTGACACTTTATCGAAACTACATTATGAGAGCATAGGGCACCACAGCTTTTCACAGATGTTTTCTGATGTTAATAAATGTAAATTAAAAACAAGAAAGCGATGATTCAATCTAGAAACTTGTAGAAATAAATCAACTGTTGCTTGATAAATTGTCGTTGTACAGAAAATACTCCCATACAATAAAGCTTTGTATTTTTCGGCATAAATCAAACAATTGTACCAGCTTTTTTAAAACCTCGTGAAAAGCTAAATATGAGGTTTTTAATTACTTTCTCTGCAAAGATTCTTATTTCTCATACGAGTAAAAAGATTCAAAAAATATTTTGTAATTACTTTTTAAAACTTCTGAACCTGCAAAAAATACTCAAGCTTTTGCTTTAGCATTCCTAAATTAAAAGCTTTTGGTAACGAGAAAACTGACATTTAATAAAACTAAAACTATTTGAGTTTTTTCTTTTTTATGATTTTTTTATTAATTTTGTACCAAAATACAAAAAATATATAAAAGAAACCAAAATTTGATTATTATTCTATGAGTAAATGTTTATCAAATTTTAAGCAGCGACACATTAATCAACAACGGGAAAGTTCCAGATGTTTCATGAAACTTCTATTAGTAATCTATTAACAAAAATTTGCAGACTTGAAATAGACATGCAGACATACACAAGAGACTTAATTGTACATTTAGCACGTGTTCAAACATTGAGAAAATCGCAGTAATAAAAAATAAAGTATCAATGTATTTGCGTTGCTTAAATACTAAGGATTAAAAATTGTTCCATTCTCTTTGTTCTATTATGTTGTAATCAGAGTTGCCATCGATTATATACAACAAGAATTTACAAAGATGATGACGCAGTGCCATTTGTAAAAAAACTTACTCATAATTTCTTCAACTGTAAAGCTTCTAAAGCCCACGTTTGCAAAAATATCAGTAAATACTGCATTTTTAAAATAAAAGCCGCAAAGTGCTTTGTTCATTTCCAAGTTTAAGTTTTCCTTAAGTGTATTACTTTTTATATCACCTACATACGAGTGAATACACTCGTATATTTAGACAGCGCCGACAAAACGTAAAAACTGAATTAGTTTGCTTACAGGGCTGCAAATGTGATGGTTTTCTTGCAAACTTTTTTTGAAAAGCTTGTTAGTGTAACAAAGCTAAATAAATGATTTTAATCTCGGCGAGCTTTGAAACCCACAGCATGGGTATTTTTTCATTATGCCTTACTTTATTAAGGCTCTAAGCTTTACGTTTTCGTTGAAGAGACAACAGCTTGAAAAGATAAAAGAAAGTAGAGTTTTATTCGATGGTGTGTTTTTTCCTTTGTAGCAGAAAATTATTTTTTATTTTTATGAAAGAGATAAAGCTTTTTGCGAAGAGATTAAAAATCACTGCTATAGGCTAAATTTTACAAAAACATAAGAATGTAATTTCCATAATGAAATAAGTTTTAAATTAAGTCTAATTTAATTAAAACCAAGACGTGAAACTAAAGAAAGTGGTATTACAATTTGTAGTTAGCCTTTTTCTATTTTTAACGAGTAAGACTTTGTGAACTATATCGCATTCCAAGAGCTTTACAACCGGAAGCAGGAAAGCAACCCTAAAAAAGTCATGTAAAGATAAACGACCACAAAATCTTCCAGGTAAAGATAAGCAACTCCAGTCTTTCCCAGATAAGAAAAGCTACCCTATCGCCCAAGTAAGATTGAAAAGTCGCACTTGGTTTTTATTTAACAAAATACAATAACATCAATTTTTTTAATGTCTAAATTGAAAACACATATACTTGTATAAGGTTAGGGTTGTTAATATAACGATATATGTAAATTTGATAACCGTATTAAGTCAAGGTAAAGATAAACAACCCCAAAATTTTTCAGGTAAAGATAAGCAACCCCGAAAACGAAAAGGTTATTTATCTTTACCAGCTTCAAAAAACCGGAACGACCGCATCAAATAAACTAAAATCTTGATTTGCTTACAGCAAATATGACACAGGCTCATTGATGAGATGCTATGTAAAATGTAGACATAGTTAAAGTGTCAAATTCTGAACAAGCTTGTTGAATTGAAGTTCTCTGTATAATAAACATTATCCTTGATTGTTTGTAGTTAAGCAAATAAGCGTCAGCGGAGGAGATGGAAGAGAATACCAGAAGACTGAGAAAACTTACGCGACTGTTAATCGATCCTATAGTGGAGGTGAGAACGAGTAAATATCAAAATCCCATTGCTGGGTGTTTTATGTTGAATTCATCAAAGTAACAGTTCAACCATGATAATAAAGTTAATTGCCATGTTAGTGCAGATCCGTTTTGTAGCAAGGTAAAATGTAAAATATTAACCAACAGTGTTGTTGAATTTCGGCTCGATTAATTCCTTGCAAAACAATTTTAAATACTTGGGGCAGACCTTTTTTTGTCTTTACTTCAACAAAAGCTGATTAATTAGACAGCTGACACAATCAACCACTCATGGAGTTTTGATGAAGTTCCAGGTTCCAATCACCCACATGTTATTGATATACCTCTCTTATTGAATACCTCTCTGTTGATTGAATAGCTTATTGAATACCTCTCTGTATCATCCATTCTTCTAATTTATGTTTTGAGTTATTCTTTCAAAATGCCCGATAACGGTATATGCTTCATAGTTACATTAGCGTTAAAAAAATTCATCAACCCGATTTTAGAGATGACAAGATATTGTCATCAGGTTGGAATACTGTTTTCGTTTAAATTTTTATTTTGGTTTACTGTTGTTAAATAATTTTTAACAATTATCAGTAAAATATTTGTGAAGTTTATCTATTCAAAAATTAATCCACACGCAAGAGAAAATAGGTAAGTTGTGTTTGAAATAGACATGTCATCGCTGTTTCTAAGCTGAATTAATATGAGCCGATACAAAGCGAATCCAATTATTGTGGTATTAGTTAAATCAGGGTGGTCCAACCCCAGGCATGAGAGCCACTTATGGTCCGCAACAGCATTGTCTGTGGCCCGCAGAAATATATTAGTTATTATTCCGTATATCAGAGATGGCGAACTCCACTTGTGAAAATTCAGTGACTCATCAAAAATTTCTGACTTTAGGACCCGTTTCCACTACAAGCGTGGAGTGGAGTATTCTTTGATTGTTTATTGTTTTTTTGCTTCTCTTAGCGCTGAAATTTTAAGCGCGGAAAGATCAATGAAATAAATAAAGAATGGATCATTCTACGCTCCTGGTCAAAACAAGCCTTTGTGACAACTCCATTTTTTTTTTTGAAAAAAATCAAACAAGGTTATCTTAAGGCAATTTTGTATTTCTGTGACTGACAAGTGAAGACTTTTTTTTGTTTTTATAAACTGTATGTTGCCAATTTCGGACAATCTGTGGGGATAATGATTAAATAGTGAAGAAAAAATAATTAAAGCTCTTCTAATTCTGAATAAACGAGAACACGTTTCTCTAACTGATAAAGACTTTTTTTATGGCCTTCACTTTAAAGTGATATGTTTTTTTATTATTTTCCCTTATGAGGTGCCAAAGACCTTTTAACACAAAGATGGTAAAGACAAAAAAAAGGTCTCAACAATTGTTTTTCGCATTTTATGTTATCTTCGGCTTGCTCTGGTCCGTAAGTTCTACATAATTTTGAAAAGTGGCCAGCAGGAGCGACGAGCTTGGACCAGCCTGGTTTAAATCAAAGTATCGCCATCACGTGCAATTTCACTTCAAAGTATACAGTAGAAACTAGAAAGTTATAGGGAAACAAAAACGAAAACGTTTGGACTTTCGGCAAAATTTCAAAAGCTTTAAAACTCAATCTTATTTTGAAAATATTTTAGGATATGCTACGTTTTATAAGATCAGTTATGAAACTGAAAAGGTTATTAACTAATTGATGAATAAAACTTTAAATAACAAAACTACGAATAGGATGTCATTCCACAAATTTTTCAGAATAAAACTAAACGTCCATTTACGTTTAATGGTAAAAATAACTTCAAAACTCTAATATAATCTAGCTAGATTGTGCTTTAAGTTGTCAAAACCAAAATCTATCAGTCTTTTCAAGTTGTGAGTTGATTTGAAGACTTGAGATTTTAAGTTTACAAATCAACTCACGACTTGAATGTTGTGAAAAATATAAAATTATGCAAAATTATTAGTTATCAAATAATCAAAAAATTATCCAAAATATAAAGCTATGGCGAACTTTCCCATAATTATATTTTTTCGTCGAGAAATAGACTAATTGAAGATATATAGTTACTTGTGTTTATTGCTTTATAAAAAAAGTTTTTTAACTAAAAACTTAAGGGATTTAATTGTCAAAATCAATTGTTTAGAGTCTAAAATCTATCCTTCAAGCTATCAACTGAGGTTTGGAGGCAGAAGCCGAAGTGCACTGGGACACTCTGGTGGAAGAGGATACGGATCAGGATCGAGTTATGGGTAAATTTAAAATATTAAAAAATTTGTAAAAATGTGTGTTTCAATTGTAGCCAAAATTGAAAGATTGACAAAAGAGTATGTGAAATGGGCAAACTACAACTTGCGAGCCAAATTCGGCCCGCCCAACAATTTATCTTAATTATGACGTCATTTGGTAGCATTGTTTTCAATTGGAATTTAAAGAATTTAAAATCAAATGCGTTGTGTGTGCTCGTCTGTCCCGTTTGTCAAAATTTAGGAAAACATTGGCCAGCAACATAAAAAGCTTGTTCAACCTTGGTAAAGATGCTTCAAATCATTAATCTTGATTTTGTTGAGATTTTCTTTTCATTCACTCAAAACATCAAGTTTTTTTGGATTAAAAAATTGATTAGGTCGGAAAACAACTCTTTTTGCGAAAACGAAAAAAATAAAATACAAAAAAATAGTAAACAACAGGAAGAAAAATTTAAATTTTGAACACAATTTCGAAAAGAATATTTTCTTAATTTTGTTTTAACACAGCAAGGAAATTGCAATTGCAAAATGGTCCGTACTATTTCGTCTTAAAAACAAACATGATAAAAATGCGATATCTGCCTGGAAGCTTCTTAACTTTTACTAATTGGTCAAGCACGAATGTTATTCTTCAAATGTTAGTGGAACCCCGATTCTGGGAGCAATTTTAACGAAAAACAAGAATAAGTTATTGAAATAAAACCAACCAATAAAAGCCGCAACTAACTCGACTACATTTGAAAGAAAGTCACCAAAAATACTTTTGGGGTAATGCTAAATCTTTCGAAAAAAATGGAAGTACAGTAAGTCAAGAAGAAGGTAATTTGAATATTCATTATCGAGGCAAATGTCGCATTGAAAGTGATTTCATGTTCGCTTAATCAAACTTGGTTTGAGCGGTAAAAAGCAATCTTGAGCTAGGTTATTTTCAACAGGAGAAGCATATTTGAAGCACAGGTGACCAGAGTGGCCGTGGACGGACTCGAATTGACTCCTAATTTAATTTCGTCGCGAGCAGAAGAAAAAGCTGCTTTGGGGTCTTTGAACGATCGTTTCGTTACTTACATCGAGAAGGTTCGAACCCTCATAAGCCGTAACCAGGTGCTCGAGGCCAAGGTCAAGCAGGTTTGTAGTTTTTTGTCATTTGATTTTGTTACAGAGAGAAATCCCCGTTCTATAGTTTTATTCATATTGTTGTTTAATGTTGATTTCTTTGTTTAATCGAAGTGCTTAAAAATGTCAATGTTAGTAGAATATTTAAATAAAATATTCTGGGCTAAGACATTTTTTTAACCGTCTTTCAGTTTAGTCTTTCAAAGTTGTACTTTTGATTTTAACAAAACTTGCCGCAGTGACATCATGCAAAAATATGACTGGTGTATTCCACGATGACCTTGCAAAAGGGAGAGTGGGCGGTGCGACAAAAAGGGGGAATTTTTTAAAATTTATTTTTCAATGCTAATTAAAAAAAAGAGTACCCTAGTTCAGTGTTCTTCAAACTTTTTTCATCTAGACCCATTTTGCACAGCCAAATTTTTTCGCAACTCCTAAAAGAAGGTCTTCACCTAGACTCGATTTCTGATTCCGCTATTTTTCCCCCAACATCAAGGTGTTCTCTAAAAAAAAAAAAAAAAGATCTTTACCTAGAATCGATCTCTGATTCCGCTATTTTTCCCCAAAAATCAGGGTGTTCTCTAAAGAAAAAAAAAAAAAAAGAAAAAAGGTCTTCACTTCGAATTAATCTTGTATTTCGCTACTTTTCTTCCGAAATCATCGTAATCTCTAAAAACCCAAAATTTAAAATCTCGCGACCTCCAGTTTGAAGAGCCCTGCCCTAGTTTATAACAAAGCGAAACTTTTTTCGTCCCAAAAACGTTGTGATCTTTTAAAAACAAGTCATCGCTTACGATCGACTACGTGTTTCCCACTTTTGTACCAAAGTTGAGGCAAGGGTCACTGTCATAAATGCTACTATGAAGAATTAGAGTAATATTTTGCTTACGGGGGGCAACTTTTCGACGTTTTTAGAGAGGGCCTGGTGCTGCCGCTCCGTTCGCTCCATACTAAAGCTATCACTAATTGAACTGAACATTTTTTTCTTGTTTTCAGTCCGTTAAGCACTGCCAATGATCGAAAACAGAACCTTTATCTCAGTCAGCCGCTAATCAAATTGCTTTGCAAACTGAACACAATTGAGTTTGGTTGGCCCGCGAGTTTACCGGTAACTCCGCAATGTTATTTGCGCAAGTGCAATACATTAACTCGATGTAGCTTAAGCCGACGCCTATGCAAATACTAATTGGCTGTCCAAAGAGAACTTCGACTTTAAGTAAATTCACATGCTGTCTCGACAGCAAGGATAAGACGAAAACGTGACAACGAGATAAATTCAGTTATATCTTGTAAACGCCCAAACTTTTATTGGTAACAAACAATTTGCTTTGCGGCTCCTCCATTAAGTTTTGTTGTTGCCCTTGATCTGTCAACGCTATGTCACCAATGTTTGCTGCGAGATTTTTTATTACTTTCAAGCTTAAACCTGGCAGGTGTTAAAAAATCTAATTCGATTTTGTTATTCTCTTCCAAGCTTTAAATAAATTTTTTGGCAATAGAAAGAAAAATTGAATTACAAAACAAGAGTATTTTGGATAAATACATTAAAAAATATGAACACGTTTGGATTTGCTACGGGGTTAATTTTGCCCTTCTTTTTATGGCATGTGCAAGAAAACCTGCTCAAGCTGAATAATATAGTTTTTACCATCTCATTACCAGTCGGTGTCTTAACGTAGCAACACCACAGGGGTTGCAGGGGCTACTTGCCTTGGGTGGACAGAGCGCGAAAAGGAGACGAAATCGTGATTTAAATTTCTTATTTAGTATGTTTGTCATAAAAAGCTGCACTCCTTATTCAAATCATTCCAGGAACGATGAAAGGACGCGCCAAAGTATTCGCCGTATGTCTAGTCGGCAATACAATGGCCAAATAAACAATCTTTTCTTCTCAGCAAAAAGCATATTGTACAACGTACTAAGTTTTGATTGGATGCGTTAAGCTAGTTGCTTGTTCTAAATCGCTGTTACAATCTTGATAAACACTAGTTGTTTTACAATCCTGTTTCTAAAAAAACAAGTTCACAATATTTTGAGATTGTAGAAAGGGTTTTGCTTGTCACCTTAATTAGAATTTAGACACAAATGTTTTAAAAATTTATAAACAAACTTTTTAACAAATACTAGGTTAAACAGCGTATATTGTGATACGTTTTGTCTGATTATTTGTATACAGTAATTGAGCAAAAATGTAGACAATTTTATAGATAGTCTGCCTTTTTTAAATTTCTTTGATTGGGATTTCAAATTGCCAATACATTAGTATTGTTATTCTATAAAATTAAAGTAATCTAAATTTTTCGCTTGTGATTGGATTAGAATAACCAAAAAAACTGTTTTGTCAATTATTTGTCTTTTTTCCAATTGCCTATTCAATTTGTTTTAAGTTTTTAGCTACTGAAAAAGGATTTGCAGATAAAAAAAATATTTATCTTTCTGTTCTTGCTATATCGATATGGAAGAGTTTATTTTTACTACAGTAGCACTTGTCCGTTTTGACGACCAAAAAATTTCGGCCAAGTATAAAAATTGCTTTTCATCGGAATTCGAAGAATGTGAGAATCATCTTAAAATTTAAATTTTATCAGTTTAAGACTATTTTTTATGATAAAAAATTTATATGATTTGCAGTAACAGGCAGGCAAAGTGTTTTTTATTTTTTATTGTTATTTTAAATAGCCGTAATTTTCAATCGATAATCAAATTAAAACATTTTCCTCATGTGTTTTGAGGAAATTAAAAAATATATCTTTTAATTTCGGTGATAAATATAATTCCTTCCTTTGTATTTGGGCGAAGGATAAAACTTTTATTTATTATTCACATAAGCTATGAAGGATAAAACGTTTACTTTACGGTTTCCTTAACCAAAAAACCGATATTAATGCTTGTAGAAGCATGGTGAAGTTGAAATTAGTAAGACATAAAATACTGCTTTAGCAAATAATAGGCTCACAGTTATTAAGAAGGTTGTTTAAATTAAATTTTTGACACACTGAGCACTTAAAAATGTTTTCTCATTCACAAAGCGACTTTTATTTCACCAATAATACAATAAAGCTATTTTTGTGAAATTAGGCACCACCAATTGAAGTTAAACAGCAAGAATGATACAGTTTTTGAGAGGTGGACACTGTTGCTTTTTTTTGGTACAGCAAATTACACTTAAAAGATTTTATGGTTTACTTTAAACAAACCGACAACCTTTTCAACTACAAAATCTTTAAAGTAGAAAGCCGCAAATAAAAACAAGGCCATTTTTGCAGTTGGAAAGTTGCCAAATTATGCCGAGCCGAGCAGGTGATATGTACGACGAACAGCTTCACAGGCTCCAGCGAGAGATCGAAAAAGTCGTCAATGAAAAGACTCAGGTTGAACTTGAGTTGGAAAGTTGCTACCGGGAACTGGATGATTTCCGGAAAAGGTCATCTTGAAGTTTCAGTTCTACAATGCTTTGTTCAATGTTTTTAAAACAACTAATGAGCATTCTAAACCAAATTTTAAAATTTTTAGTTTTTACTCTTTATTCTTCCTCCTAGAACAAATGTTTCTCAGACAACTTAGTAATGTTTACTTCTGAAATGGCAATTGCTTGAAATGACAATTCAGATAACTCATCGTCATCACATTTTCGAGCTGATCGACACTTTGCAGACACATCAAATGTAAACACTTCTGCGTATAAATATTTCCATTGTTTTATGATGCTCCACACTTTGAACCTTAACGTTTCGATAATACTCGTCGACACTTGAATAGGTGGTACTATGACGTCATTGCCGTGCTTTAGATTGGAACGAGAAGAGGAGGAGCGAAAAGATGCCGAAAGTGAAGTGAAATCGCTGTGCAAGGATGTCGATCAGGCGACGCTGGTGAGAGTCGAACTCGAGGGGAAGGTGGAGTCGCTCCGGGAGGAGCTTGATCTGGTGCGACGAGCGAACGAAGAGGTAAGTTCAAAGGTCATGACTCAGCCCAACATCCGATTTCATGACTTTCTCTTTTCTCCTCAGGATGTTCGCGTTTTGACGGAACAGCTTCTCGCTCTTCGATCCGGGGACGTGGTCGTCGACGGCCCATCTCATACCGACCTCTCCGAGGCCCTCCGTGACATCCGGGCCGCCTATGAACAGCTGACTCAAAATAACAAAATCGAAATCGAAGGATATTACAAAAACAAGGTGTTACATTTTCAATGAATAAAATGTTGATCCAAGGTTTCCATGTTGAGGATCCTCATGTTCCGGAAAAAACTGATCAAAATTATTAGCCGACTCTTATCAAGCGTTGACTTACACTACACAATATCTTTTTATCTTTAAGATCAACACTTTTCAAATAGTCGTTTGAATTGAAATATAACTTTGTCTTCCTTTTGCACATGACTATCCCAAAGTGCCGGCTTTTTTTTAAACGCACCTGTCTTGTTTTTTAGTACAAAAAATATTCGTGCAAAAGCTTTGCAGAGAAGTATTAAGCTCGTTTAAACGGCCAAATATACCAGTCAAGTAGGTAAACTTGCACAACTACAACTCACCCAATAAAAATCCTGCAAATGGGGAATTCATTTTCTCTCAAAAAGAGTTTTGTTTCTTTTCCGGGTTCAAAAAGATGAGAAAAAGCTTGTCTTTGTCACAGCCATCTATCTTAAGGCGCGTTTACAGCCGTTTACAGTACTTTTTTTTTTCAGCGTGATTTTCGTTTGTTTTATTGACGCTCAAATCCACTCATTTTTTCAGAAAAAGTGAGTGGATTTGAGCGTCAATAAAACAAACGAAGATCACGCTGAAAAAAAAAAAGTAATGTAAACACGCTTTTACTTTTGCATGGAGAAGAAGATATCATATTGAGAATCAATACTTTCACACAACGAGCTACTTGGAACAGTATTGAGTTTAAATGTCAACTTCGGATTGCATTCCTCAGCAGAATAAAAGGCCAGACACTTTCTGTCAAAATTAAGAAAGGATTTATATTACAAAATTTTTAACATCTCGATCCCACTCATGATCAAACAATGATAACTGACACAAATTTCATTGTAATCGGAACTGAAAATTAAGCTTTATTATCGAACAACCTTGCTTATCACGAAGCCAAAATACGCTAGTTTTACTACTTTCAATTGGACGAGCGTGAATTGACTTTAACTGAGAATAGAAACTTTGTAAAAAGTAACGTACTTCGCGGACCTGTATTTGGAAACCACTATGGAAAACTAGACATATTTTTTGATTACTTGGTTGCCTTTAACAGGTTATTCCTTCCCATATTTTTATTAATATCATATGTTTTTTAGAAGCAACAAAGCAGTTATTAGTATTTTTGTAATTTTACATTACGATTTCGTATTTTTTTAGATTGCTGATCTTCAAAACCAGTTGAGAGATGAAAACAACTTAGGAAAGAACCAAAAGTCAGAGCTGATGGAGACCCGTAGACAGTTGCAGTCTGTTTCAGTCGAAGTCGAGAGCCTTCGAAGTGCTGTAAGTTGCCATAAACAAAACGATTCACCAATCAAAAGTCGAAGTTAAAATAAATTTTACTTAAGCTTTTGATTAAGTTTTTACAATTCTAAGATAAAGGCGTTAAAAAAACAATTCGATTGAACAAAAAATGTTGGTATTTGTTCAATCTAAAATGGTAGTTATTTTTTAATTGTACCCGTTTTTTAACTTGATATTTTAAATGAACACATCTTGCGATTGTTTTTATGGGTCTTGTTTTTTTCGACAAAATAAATTTATGTGTTTGTTTATTTTTGTAGGTTTTCGTTCTTAAAAGTAGTTTACGAATTTTTAACATTTAAAAACATAAATAATTCGTAATGAGGTGATTTCATAAACGTTATGCCATTTTGAAGCTTAAAGTAGAAACTAAATGTTGACTTTAATTATAAAACGATAAATCGAAAAAAGACTGTCAATAACTTTAAAAACACAGATCAAAATTTATAATAAAATCATGTTAGATTTTATACATAAGTCGAATCATATTTAAGTTATTTTTTAAAAACCATGTATTTTTTAGAAAATGTGTGTAGCGTTATTGTTTTTGTTTCGTATTTACGCAAAACGTGTTACCATTTTTTTAATCACAGAATGCCGGTTTGGAAAGTCAACTTGAAGACATTGAAAGCCGCTATCAAAGTGAGATTGGTGGATTACAAAACAGCATTTCTGTGAGTCTTTCAATATTTTTTTTAAGTTTTAACTTTAACTACTTTACTTGATCCCAACATGTTTCTGCACTTTATTTTGTGGAAATGTTTTGACGTTTGTAAAACGTTGCCACCCATTGTAAATGGGCTTTTATCTCGTAAGAAATTATAAATTATTGGCTTAATTGAAAATTGAAGGTTAAGTTTATAACGAAGTTTGTACAGGAATTGGTCAATCCACACCCAATATTTAAAAAATTGATTGTGTAACATGTGCATCTTCTGCACGTGTTATCCAATCAATTTGTGGCAAACAACGATAAATTTGAGATGGAACCCAGTCGGAATTACTTCAGTTCGAACCATTCCTCAAGTTGTGGCGGGCAAAAAATAGCATTTGAGGCATGAAAAAGTCAGAGTTACCAATTAATATGGCCTGCCATGATTACAAACTTGATTTAGTGGGCCGATATTTCTAATTGATTATTACTAGCATTATCATTATTTTGTGCAAGCAAAAGAAATCCAGAGACTTTTTTGCTTTATTGCTGTAAGCGATTAATTAAGTCTCATAATTTTTTTTTAAGAATTCAGCATTAATCGCATTTAGCACAAGTAGAACCATAAATCTCGAGTTTAGACGTATGAAACACTTTGACCGATATGTTACATCGCTTTTAGGCTATTACTTGATTAGCGGCTCACAAAGTCGTAGCAACTTTTACAGTCCATTTAAAATATATTTGCTCTTTAACTAGTCATTGATCTACGTTTTTAAAATTTTTACGGAAGTTATCAAATTGCTCAAAAAAATTTAGTATGTTTAGGTTCATAGAAGCAGCAAAAGATTTTTTAAACATTAGAATTTACCTAAAAAAATTTTTTAAATATAGCGTCATTTGAAATAGAAGCACCAAGTAGTAAGCTACCTATCTAAGTTTACTTTGTTACTTTTTGATTGACTTTTACAATAAGTAGATAGTACAGGCTGTGCAATGAACCAAAGTAATTGGTTCTTTTTGCTATTGGTGATTTGTCTCAAGTGAAAAGAAGTAGAAATCCAACTTTCACAATAGCGGGTGGTTAAGCTTTCACATCGGCGATAAATAGCACGTCTAGACTACTGCATCGTGGAAAAAATCGCCAATAAAAATTTTTTGAGCTGTTAAATTTCTGTTTTGAAGACGGAAACCTTCGATCCAGCTGAAAATAGATATGCTACAAACTATAAAGAAATGCTTTCGCTCGTCTGCAGCTGCACAAGCGAAATTAAAAAAAGGCGTTTGCCTGATGTTCTAGTTTGTGAATTTGTAGTCGTCCTTTCAATTTTTTTTTTTTTTTAATGTAAAATATTTCTTTGTTCAAAGTCTATAAAACTAAACTTGATAACAGTAATACTACATTGGTAGTGTATGATCAAATTCATTAGTCAATACATCAAACAATAGGAACAGACAATATAAATGGTTTGCCTTTACAACAAGTTTGCTCTGAAGCAGCTAAGTTTTAACAGTTATTTATCTTTATAAACATGGTAAAGTAAACAGTGAAACAGCCGTACAACTACAAGTAGGCACCAGCTGTTTTATAATTACCAGACTGGTTTCGTTTGCAAAGAATTCAAGTGCGTTTGATAAAAATTTTAGTTTTGTGTTTTTTATTTTCATTTTTTTTGGCGAAACTCAAATAAAAAATGAATAAAATTTCTACAATTCTGTAAAATAAACCAGTACCAAAATAAGTCAAATTGTTTTTAATTTTGCCAAAAATATTTTTGCAACCAAGCATAAGGCTTAATGTTAAAATTAACTTAATATCTACGTTAGTAATTTTAAAGGTTTTAAAAAATTTTTTGGTAAAGGTTTGACAATGATTAAAAATTAATGTCCTGTGTATATGCAATTTTTAAGCTAATAAGAATGTGACGTTAAAAGACTTGTTTTTTTAGGAATTAGAACAGGAGCTGAATGCGGCACGCGACAAAGTACAGCGCCAACTTGTGGATTACAATGAGCTTCTTAACCTCAAGCTTTCACTTGATTTGGAAATTCAAGCTTACAGAAAGCTTCTGGAGGAAGAAGAAAACAGGTTTGTTTTCTTGAAAAGCAAATTTTTACGTAAAATACATCGACTGCTAAACTAGCTTTTGAAAAATACGTCAAAAGTAGAGCATTAAAAAAATTGTGAATTACATAAATTTGAAAATCTGCAAAAAATTTTTTATATCTGACGACATGTTAACCTGATAAAACATCCCCAGGCGCCACAAGTATTTATCGCTGAAGAAATAGAATCAGGTGAATACAATGATTAATGAAAGTTTTAGAGATAAAAAATAAACCGCCCACAAATATTGTTGATGAGGCCCAATTGAAAACTTTCGAGTCCACAGTAAAAGACAACCTGATGATACGATTACCAAATTTTATTTGAAAACATTTTTTGTTACCGTGTCTATTTTAAAGCAGAATGAAAACCAACGTCCGATATTAAAATTGTTTCAATAATTGTGAAAATGCGTTTCTTTGCTAAGTAAAGTAAAGGTCGTTTTAGACTGAAGGTGGTGGTGGAAATATAGGAAACGGATAGCGTAATTTTTGAAAGCATAGCAAAAAATTACGCTTTCCTGTTATTTTTGCAGCGACAGCTCAGCCTAAATCAAGCTGAAAAGATGAAAATTAAAAGTTTCAACTTCAATCTTTTTCCAATAAACACAACACTAGAGAGTACCATCTGTGGCATTGTGCATCACGCACGTCGAACCCGATCTCAGTGCCCGATCATGGTTTCGAGTTTTAAACTCTCATCAGGGACAGTCCCCTTGCTCGGGTCAGTCCGGGGGACAGTCCGCTTGCTCGGGTCAGTCCGGGGGACAGTCCGCTTACAAAAAATTTTCCGCTTTGGTTTTTTTTCATGCTTTCCGCCTTTAGTGCGAAGAGCTTTAACTTTTTTTGCGCTTTCCGCCACACCACACGCTTCACTGTTTCCGCGTCTGCTTTCAGTCTGAACCAACCTTCAAATTTCGGCCAATTTATAACAAGTTTGATGTTGCACCTTACATCAATGTAATTTTCATAAACATCAGTAATATGATTAGACGCTATTAATATTAGGTTGTGAGTCTATTGCTAATCAAAGCATCATTAAAAATCAATTTTTTTTTCTTTTAACAAATTTTGAAAATCCGTGGTTTTGCATTCTAGCTTCGTTTAGCGTTTAAAAAAATTCAATTTTAAAAGCTTTTTGGTTTTTTTTATTGTTCAGGATAAACGTTTCTGGTCTTGGAGTTGGGGAAAGAGTTGGAAACTCTTCTGCAGGAAAAATTCAGGTCAATGTAGTTGAACGAGTTGTCTCAGGTGATGTGTATTTCGACTAATTAACGTAACAAAACTGATACTAACTCGGTGTTGGGATTTAAACTGTTCATTTGTTTGGGTACTGTCCTTCAAAAATCAGTTGCTGCGCTTTTATAAGGTTTTCAAACTTTATTTGCTTTAAAATTTCCTTTTTATTTTTTGCTTTATTTGAAAAAAATCAAATTTATATTTTCCGGGAGGTTCGCGTAAAATCCTGAAATTTTAATATTGGCCCCTAATTTTGTTTGCTACAAATTTACCAAGTAACAAGGTGATTAGTTGAAATATTTTAAAGTTTAGCGACAACTCATCATTGAAATTTTTAGTGGTAAGTTTGATCCTACATTTTTTGAATTTTCTTTCCTTTGAAAATTATTGATGGTCCGCCATTATTTCAAAGAAGCAAAAGAAGACTTGCTTGCTAAAAAAATTTGAGAACCACTGGTCAATAGTGAAAATTTTTGTCGTATAGCCTAATGAATTTTAACGTTATGGTACCGCTCACAAACCACTCATTGATATTTGCTAATTAAAGATGTTAAGGGAATCTTAATTTTTAAAGGGATGATAAATCTATTAAAGTTTCAAACAAATTTAAGGTTTCATTGCAATCAAACAAAGTTTCAAACAAAGCCTTTAAATTTTTCAAACTTCATCTTTAGCTATGATGCAGAGCAAAAGCCGTCAAGTGGCCTGTTAAAGCAAATAAATATATCAGCTAATTAGAGTCATGTTAAAGTCTTCTATCAGAAATCGATTACCCTTTTTCCAGTAAAGTAACATTGACGATTTTATTCAATTGATCAAATTGCGATGCATGAATTTATTAATAAAATCGGTCAAATTTCAATTTAAATAGAAAATGCAAGTTAAAAATTTAAAACCAACTATATCATTACGAAAAATCGATTTCGACCTTTAAAGGTCATCATCAGTTTCTTATTCAAATAGAATTATTCTATTCAATGAAACATTCAAATAGACTCTATTTGAATAAGAAACTAATGATGATTTTTAAAGGTCGAAATCGATTTTTCGTAATGATATAGTTGGTTTTAAATTTTTAATTTGTATTTTCTATATTAAATTGAAATTTGACTGATTTTATTAATAAATTTATGCATCGCTAATTAGAGTCAGCAAGAGTATTTTAACGACAGTTTAAGCTGCAGTCTGGAATCTATCGCGGAAATTTGATGATGAGCCGCCACAAATTTTTAGGTGACTCCAGCGCCTTTCATGAGGTAGTTGATGACGAAGCGGTTGAGATGCTTAAAGAGGTTGTCGATGAAACCCACTTGGGACAGCAGAGCGTTTAAAGGTAGAAGAACAAAAGCCTGTGCCTTCTAATTATAATTTAAACAAAAATTGAATAAGAGAAAGCTCGCAAATTTTGAATTGCCTTTCTTAAACACTTTTGATGATAGATTGCTTTAATTTTTCATTGCTTGACAGTGGGTTTAAAGGCAGTTAATTGTTCAAATTATAATTGTCATTTAATTTTTAATTTACATCTTTTTACTCTTAATAAAAAGTTTAACAAATGGTTTAAAGAGAAAAATTGTTATCATTTATTACTTTTAAGGTTTAAAACTTTCAAAAGCGTTGCATAAACTTTTATTACTTCATTAAAACATCATCATCGTATAAATGATTTATACTGCAGACTTGTAGCAAATAAGGAGTCTTACTAGCAAAAACACCTATTGCAAACTTTATTTCAATAATAGTCTTATTTAATATATAAGCATCTTAACAATCAAGAAAGGTGAACGCAGGCAAGTTACTTCAAGTCGACATCGCAAAAATTTATCTCAATTTAGAGTAGGCTATTTCAAAAAATGAATTGCACTTAACAAAGTTAACTAACATGTTTTTTAAAGTTATTCAAGAACAAAATGTAATTCAAATTTTCTAAACCCACAAAACCGCCAAATCTAATTTCATCAATTCTTTTATAGTACTGATAAATCTATTAGTGTCTAAAGCAGGAATGTCCAACCTTTTTTCAGAATGGGCCAAATTATAAATTTGAGTGTATTCAGTGGGCCGCAAAATTAAATGTCTATGAAATTTCAACTTTCTAGTATTAGATGTCAGGACCAAATGACAAGTATTAAAACATAAATTTAAAATTAATTAATCAATTAGGAATCTCAGTGAAATGTGAAACTATTAAAACCATTACGTAATTAGTGTTTAAAATGTCCATGCTGGAGCTGCTTTGAAGTCCTGGTTGCGTGAGTTTTTTTCTTCCTGATTGCACTGACTCAAATTCCCAAGAACTGAAGATTGTGGTCGCAATCCCAAAGCTGATGAAGCCAGTAGGGTTTCCAAAGAGTTATCGACCAATATTTCTGCTCTGTTTTTCCTACAAGATCCTCAAAAGGCTCATCTACGCCCGCGTTAAACCAATTATACTGTAGATACATTGTTCCCTAGAGAGCAGTCTAAGCTTCGACGCAAAAAATCAACCATGGATCATGTTATTTTTTTTAACATAAAACATCAAGGATTTTTTTGTCGATTTGTCGATCTGACAGTGGCATATGACTCTTTATGGTATCTTTGTCTTACATGCAAGCTGCTTGAGGCTTCTTCCAGATAAGCACATGGTAAGAATGATCATTGAGCTTGTCCAAAACCAATGTTTCACTCTTACTGCCAATGACAAGCAGAGCAGGATTTGCCATCTGAAAACGGCGTTCCTCAGTGATTGGTTTGGGCTCTTCTCTTTTTTATAATCTCTTTATATTTACGTCTACAGCTGCCCTCCACAATTTTCTGAAATTTACCTAAGCAGACAATCTAGCATTGTTGCACTTCTCTGAAAACTAAAAGGTCTTTGAGGGGCTTAGTCACACTAAGACGTTGACGACAGCATTTATTTAAATAACAAAAAAGCCAAACATCATCTGAATGTTTACAATAGCATTAGACTTTTGCCATTTTGTTCAACCCCACTTATTTTTTGGACAAATTGCTCACATTCCATCATTATCTCGTGGCATTGAGCGAAAAACTATTACATATGAGCGCGTCACACAAGCAACTTGCTAGCTCAGAATGAGGTGCTGCTGCTAAAACACTGTGCAAAACTGCCCTATCTCTGCATTACTTGACAGCTGAATACTGCGCACCAGTCTGGCGTCGCAGTGCTAACAATCGCTTTTTATTGACGGTGTCCTGTATGACGATTTGCGCATTGTCACTGGATGTCTGCGTCCCACTCCAATTGCCAGCCTACCAATATTTTCAAGCATCCAGCCAGCTGAGCTTCGCCGACTAGGAGCGACACTTTCCTTGGCTAACAGTGCAACTCTAGGCCAGACCGTATTCCTTTTAGTGGTTTCGATGGCAATTGACACCAAGATGCTTCAAGAAGGAAAAAATCTTTAAGCATGATGGTGTCAATTGACACCAAAAGATAAATAAAACCCAAAAACTTCTCCAAATTGTTAATTGTCTCTCCAAACTTCACAGGGCTATTCAAACGTATATTTGAACTCGTGTCTAAAAAGAATATATTAAATTCTTAGATTGAACCTAGAATCTCAAAAAATGTCTGATTCTTTTTTCACCCTGCTAATAAATCTACACAATTCCTTATTTTACAACCAGGAGCATCGCTTCTACTACAGTAATCATATTCCAAACCATGCACTCCGCATTGGTTCAAAATTACTAGCTTTACTGGCAATAAGTCATTAACAGCTATCCCTTGATATTGTAAAAAATGTTTAAAAATAACAGATTCATTATTAATTTAATCGCAAAACAATGTGAACACTAAAAATGATGCTGGGGGCAAGCGTCTATATGATAAACTCTGCCCACAAAAACTTTCATGAATCAGTTCGTTGGACGTCACTCAACGCAGCAATCAACTGACGTATTTATTTTGTTTCCTTATACGTTACTATGACAGCAGTGACATCAAATTCGATACAGTTATAAAAATATAATCAAAAAAATTTGAGTAAGTAGTGGGCCGCATAAAAGCTTTAAGAGGTCCGCAGGTTGGACATCCCTGGTCTAAAGAATAGGTAATCTTGTTTAAAGCGATAATTATTAAATTGTGAGTCTAAATTTTAATTAAAAGCCTTTTCATTTTGACTTTAAAATAACAATTTTACATGCCAACCGGAAAAAGAGTTCAAAATTAAAATTAAGTCTTTCATAAAAAAATAAAAAAAAAACTGAACGCAGTATCTCTTAAAAAGTTGGTTTTATTAATCTTATGAGATGGATTTATCGATTGTATAACAAGACAAAAGAATTGTTGAGTTTATACAAAAGATTTTAAGATCTTTTTTATTTTCCTTCTTGTATATTTTCCTTCTTCTTTCCTTCTTATCCCTCCTTCTTTCTTGTATAGAAAAGATTTTCATTTTAGTTCATTTTCCTTTTCAAATATATTACTTTACTATTGCTGATAATCTCATGCACTACAACTGCACTCCTAGTATAGACCTTTTAAAATCGCACTTCTTTAAGAATGCCTTAGAATCTCCTGGGATATTGGCTTCGGGTTTCGGGGTTTGCAGTTTATCCATTCAATAATCGTTGAAAAGAAGATATTTTGGTCAGTTTTCGTGTAATATCGTCTTTATCATCTTTTTTATTTCGATTTATTTTCTTGACTTACCAGAAAACGTTAAGAAATTGTTAAGCGATTACCAAGACCTGCATCACAGGAAATAACAAGAATATTTCAACCAACTATTATGCTTTATGACGTTTTTTCGTTTACGAGTAGACTTATATAATAGATATAATAGATAATAGATATAATAGATAAAATATAGAGATAAAAATATAAAAAAAAAACTTTTGATATGATGGAATTGTGACTAATGGCAATGTCGCGTTGACCTGTCGCTATCCGTGTTTAAAATTTTAAATTATTGTTTATTGTGAAGTTAAATTAAAGTATAGATAAACAAATGTTTAATATTAACTATGCAATCAATTTACGGTGTGATTTAAATATCGTAGATGACTTAAATATAGTAAAGTACAACACTGCCTGAAACTAACCTTATGCAGTAGGCCTAATAAAATCTTGTGTGTTTTTTTTTTAAACTAAATCAAGCATGAAAATAACACTTTATCATTTTTATATAACGTACTTGAACTCATTGCATAAGCCTTTGTATTGGTTTACCTCTGTGTAATTATACTTAAAAATTAGGAGCAATGGAAAATGTTATAAATTGAAAACAGGTTTGAAGCATTAACTTTCTATACGTTCGTATGTTATTTGTAAACTCCTATAAAATTTTTTTCATTTTAAATTACCATGTAAAAAACAATAAATTGCAAATAAATATGAATATAGCTTTTCTTGCATGCGTCTTTGTTTAAAAAAATAGTTTGAAAATCAAAGTTAAAAAGTAAAACTACTGATATTACATTAATTTGATGTTAGCATGAAGCAAAACTAACATGAAATGTTTATTACAGTTTCAGACAAAAAACGTTTAGGTGAAGGATCTTCTTCCTCTGATTCATCTTCATCTTCGGATTCTGAAAGCGAAATTTAAATCGCTCGAATGTTTTTCATCTGTAAATAAATATGGTTTTTTGCTCGCTTAGAAAAACCTGCATTTTTAAAATGACTTCATACTAATCAAATGTCTTTTTTCCTCAATTAACCTAGTTTGTTTCAAAAATAAATTTGATCAGATTTTTAAAACTACTGCTATAATATGAACACCATTATGGCGGTAAAAGCAAAAATCAACACCATTGCTATGCTTTCGAATACTATAGTTGTAATAACTTCGCTTTGCACAGTAATGGCAACCTATTTACAATAGTTGCTGCTCCTATGTTTTGTGACGATCACTTCAAGTATGTTGAGTATATACCCTAAGTAACAAATAAAAGACCAACTGGTGCATCACGTGTGTTCATTTACTTCAAAGAACTTTTTATAGTTCCAGTTAAGCACATGCTATAATAGTTTTATTCAGCTGGAGACTAGTTGCTTCTCTGCTTACAGAAGCAGGCCAAGTTCGCTTGGAAATGAGTGTTTGCCCAAAGAACGTTTTGGTTTTATGTTAATTGAACGGAAGCATGTGCAAGCTCTGCCTTCCGATGAAAGTGACACGATATTTCGTGAAAAGAGCACTTGAAGATACCAGCATTGGTACTGGTTAAGTATGCAGTCTGCCTAATCTTAGCCTACCAAATCAGATAGCAGAGCGCATAAGGATTGTAGAATGCACACTTAACCCGATGGTAAAGGGTTAGGATTAGGTACACAGCATACTTAACCAATACCCTTGCATTTAAGTCAGTTTCTAAAAAGATTGCAAAAATATAATCGGATCATCACGGATTAACTTTTTTCAGTCTTTCAAATAATACGAATGGCCTGATGAAATTAGGTTAAAATACAAACAATTAATTAACTGCAGAAAGTGTTCCAATCCAAACAACAACTAAAGAAAATTCAATTGGGCTAAAAACATTTTCCTTTGGAATGTTTGTGTTTTGTTTTGTTTTGAAATATGTCGTATTGTTAATAATACAAGTTTTAAAAGATTCTTGCATAAATCAGTGTTTTTCCGAAGTGTGACACCATGTTTCGGTTTAGTTTTCCATCCAGCTTCCCGCGTGGAACTGTCACAACGATACTAAATTGTCATCGAGATTTTGTCAGATATTTTTCGGTCGGGGAATTGAACTTAATATCCGCTGCTACACACCGGAGCGGAGTCACTTTTTTTGGGTCCAAATCCAGTCCGGCCCCATTGATTTAAACTCCAACTCCAATCCGACTCCAAGAATTTTTTCTAAACCATGATATGACTCCATGTTAATAAAATTTCATATACACAAACAAAAAACAAAATCTTGTAGCAGTAAGTAAGTTGGTCATAACTTACTAATTAATCAGCCAAACAATGATCAAACAAAAAACAATGATCCACCAATGTTTCAAAAGGAATTCCAAAGTCTGATAAACTTTTAAAAAGTATTTTTTCAAGGTTTTCTGCTGTTTTTGCCTCATCAAATTCTTTCACACATATCACTCTTAATTGAAAAAGATTGCTGCTGATAAAATGTATGGTGATAGAATAAAACTTACGTGACCTTAGATCTGTTCATAAATCTGTGGTAATACCAACTAGACTATATTTTTTAATAGCTTTATTTACTTCCTCTATCAGCTTTTCATTTGAAGATGATGCAATCTGGAAGGAAGTATTGCTTTTGCATCTGGAAGGAAGTATTGCTTTTGCATCAACAATGCCATGTGTAGCTCCAACTTTTATCATTGCATTTGCAAACTGTATTAATCCATCACCTTCCACTGCACTAAATGGTCTTACATCTGATACAACAAATGCAACTGAACTATTTAACATTGAGTCTTTTATAACTTTTGACAAGCTCATGTCAGACTTACTAAAATACGCTATTACTTTAGGAGATATTTTGGCATTATATTTGCATCGTTTTAAGTGATCATTTAAATGTGTTGTTCCACTAGTCAACTTATTATGTTTTAATGCTTGCTTACAAGTTTTACAAATTACGTATTCAATACAATCTTTACTTTCAATATGATTTAAATATAAAAATTTTTGCCAAACTCTACTCTTTCCAGAAGTGTTAGATATTTCCAGCAATTTGTTATCTTCAAGAAATATATCGTAAATCGGCAGCATGGTCGATGGTTAAAGCACCGGACTGATGATCAACATGGTCTCGGTTCAAAATCCACTTGCGCCATTCTGTTGTGTTCTTGGGAAAGACACTTTACGGCACTTTCCCCTGCTTGGTGGTCTTGGCAAGCAGTTCTAAATTACAGTCATATCTCTATTAAATTACTAGCGGACAGCAATATCTTGGCATCTTCGGAAGCAGGTCGGGGTAATTGTTTACCCTATGTATAGCGCCTCCGTCGCTTTCCTGCGGGTCAGGAGGATAAATATAGAGATAAAAAAAAAGAGGTTTGCAAACTTAATAAGAAGAAAAATTCATGTTTTTGTTAAAAGTAATCAAGGCTGCTCAAAATAAATACCCTAGTTATATCAAATCTATTTTAACTAAATGTAATAATATTTTATCTTAGATTAAACTTAGCAGCTTAAACTTAACATTGGCAAATATCACGCAAGTATACAAGTAAATTTGCACAAGCTTAAACTTAACATTAAAAAAAATCTTATAGATAGGTTATGACCATGGGAAAAAAATCTTTGCATTTATACCATCATTTTGGTAACAAAACAATCTTTATGCAGGCTACAAATACATATACAATAAAAACTAATATAATACCAGCCACCAGTGTATTAGACAGGGTGATACGGACTCATTTAAAGGAACTCATGTAAAGGCAAGCGTTACGGTTAAAGTTAGCTTAGGCCGGGATTTGCTTGAACAATAGCGATTACTTTACATGTCAATTTTAAATAATAAATAAAGAACTAGCCGCAGGTGTCCGGTATGAACAATAAACTAAAAATAAATGCCAGGAATAAAACATTTTGAAGATTAAAAAAACATTTTATGATATAAAAATGTTTCTTCTAATATTTGAAATTAATTGACTTCTAAAATATAGACTCCGACTCCAGTCCGACTCATTACAAATTAGCAAAAACCGACTCCAGCTCCAGTCCGACTCCGATAAAATATGCCATACTCCGGCTCCAGTCCGACTCCGACTCCAGTCCATGCTCATCTCTGCTACACACTACCAACAAGGCTGCCAACTTTTTCTACCAAAAATAATCAGGAACTAGAATTAAAAATCTAAAATAATCTAAAATTGAAACTAAATAATTCTAAAATAATCTAAACTAAAAAAAATAATCTTTTACAAAAAAGATAAAATAAAAGCTTTTATTTTCATTTGAAAATGATAATCTTTACAAATAAAACAGTTCCTCAAAGTTTTCTTCATCATTTTGACTTGATTGACTGTTGTCACTAGACAATGAGGCTCCGGCTTCTTGGTTGACATCATGAGATTGGTATGCAGCAAGGGTTCTAATTTCTTTTAATACATGGGATAATAAATCATAAGTCGAACAACACTTTCCCATTGTTATTAGTCCAAATTTAATTGTTAGGATAGCATTCAAAACTTTTAAACTCATTGAATTTCTTAATTTCGATTTTACGTAATTCATGCAGCTAAACACCCTCTCAATTTCTGCCTTCGAATGCGGCAATATTAACATGGATATTGCACACTGATACAGCTCTAGAAAAGGATTTGAATCTGAATCATCTTTGTAGTCACCTACTTCACTACAAAACTTTTCTGTGTTCATTTTGTTGACCCAATCAACTAAATTAATTTTCTACAACTGGTAATCTGCTTTTGATATTGTGTCTTCATTAATACCTAAAAATTTCATGACGTTGCAAATGGCAGAAGCATTTTTAACAGGCTGAAGCATATAATTAACTGAGAAATATGGCATGTCTTTCCATATCTTGATATTTTCTGACAGTCTCTGCTTTAGTTGCTTTATTAAGGCTATCAAAAAATTAGAGCATCTGATTCGAATATCATTTTCTTCAGTATTAATAAGAGTGCCTTGGGATTTCATTTCTGCTACTTTTGTTTCTAACTAGTACCCAAGATATGGCTTAGGATTTAAAAAATCATTCACTTTAGTTGTCAAAATATCAATGTTGGATGTAGGCAGAACAATTTTCTTGCCAATTGATGTAATTAATAAAATTAACTCATTTAGTAGTTTTACTTTATCAACACTTTTTGCCTCGAACAGCTTATTCACTTATTGAACTTCAATTAGAACGGGATTTAGAAACAAAAAATAAAGCAAATTTTTCTCATCGCAATACATTTCGTACAGAGTTGTTAGTTTCAGCCATTGCCCCAGAATTCTTTCAACCGCTAGTTGTATCGCCAGCCACCTTGTTTGGCAATCTCTGAGGATTTTCATGGGTTTGCACAATCATTTAATGCCTTATACAAGTTCCTATATTTGCTTTGTCTTACAGTGGAATATGCAAACCATTTGTGAGTTTCCGCTATGATAAAATTTAAGATTTTAGGTAATGCTTCTGCTGAGGCACATGAAGTAGCCAACTGGATTGAATAACATATGCATCTAATTAAAATAAGTGATGCAACTTTAGTTTTTAACTTTGCATACACTCCATTGTTAATGCCAGTCATGACCCTTGCATTATCTGTGCCAATTGCTATTAGATTAGTTAATTTAAGATTTTTCGTTCTCAATAGGTTTTTAATTGCCAAAACAATGTTTTCTGCATCACATTCTTCAATATCAACCAGCCAAAGATAAGTCGATACAACCTTTTTATGAATGTCACTGTAATAGATTATTGATATGCCAAGTAATTTCAATACACTTATGTCATTGGATTCATCAATCAGTAGGCTGAATTTATTTTTACCAATGTCATTCAGCAAATCAGCTTCAAAATAACTACGCAACGTATTTTTGATTACGTTTGTATGTTCGACACATTTTCATATTTTGAATTATTTTATTGTCACACACTTTATTTTTGAAAATGTCTACTAGATGATCGCAATTACTAATAGCTGAGTGACAACACAAAAACAATACAATATTACCTTCTAGCTGAGAAGTTTTGTTATATCCCATTTTCACAAATGAATCTAAAGTTCTGTTTTTAAATGGGCATGTAGATAAGTGCCTTTTAGTCTGCCTGTGTTGCTTTAAATCTTAATATTTAGCTTTAATATCACATTTACAAAATTTACAAAATGCTTTAGTATCATCACCAACTACTGCTGCGATCCAATCTTTTAATAGTTCATCTTTCATCCATTCTTTTCGGAATTTTTGCTGGTATATTTTCGGTGGCTTGTTCTTGAACATTTTAAGGATTAATAATTTTAAAGTAAGTTCTGCAGTCTGTTAAAACAAGGCAAAATGAAATTTGTAGCTGGCTTTCTCTTTTACTGTACAAGTAACAAATGATCTAAAAATATCTAGCCAACATCATAAAATAATCTAAAATATAATCCATAATCTAAATAACTAATTTCTAAATCTAAATCATTCAAAAATAATCTAAATCTAGATTTAAATAATCTAAGTTGGCAGCCTTGAATTAGGGTTGCGCAATGTGTGGCCCTTTGCCATTTTTTTTCGAGCTTTTTTCTTTTTTTGCCAGCTATTTTCCGCTCCATCGACATCACCCTGGGTATCATTTGACCATTTGTAGGCTTTCATATATCATGTAGTGGTAAAAATAGAGATGAAAAAGTGCTTTTTGACTACTCTTGCTTCTTGAATCAGGTGGCAACAAAGTCTTTGAGAATTTATTTGTCAAAGCAATGTAGTGACTCCATTTGGCGTTGCGAAAATTTCTTCACCTTACAGGCATGCTTGGCACTGACAATCAAAGCAAATCTTGGTGGTGTGATAAGCGAGGCTCGATGCTGTAACCTGGGAAGCTTTTTAAGAACACGTCTATCTGGTAAGCGACTGTTAGGACATACGCTAGCAAAAGCCAAATTTGGATTGGTGCTAGTGTTCCAGCGTCCGGAGTAAAAGCTGGTGGCATCCTTGGCATTGACAGGAGGGCAAGACTATTAATACTTGCCCAGCCAGCCAAACACTCACCATCCGGACTGTTATCGTCGTAACCGCAATCAACGTGGCGACAGTTGAAATTGCTGGCATAAAGACAGGGGTGAGGAAACACTGGGAGATCCAGGATTGCAGCAGTCACGTTGGTGGAGCTTTGTTGACTTTGACTATTTTATAACCATCAACGTCCACGCACAACCATTCAATCTGCGATGTCGGTGGATATTGGTTTAAAAGTGTATACCTTAGTCGCTCGTGGACAAACGTGGCAAGACCATGCTTCCTGCTTAAGAAAGATCCAGCTTGTTGGTAGCTTGGAAGTACTAGCTTCTATGCATTAGTGCAATGGGTCTCCTGTAGTAGGATGAAGAGTGCCTTAAACTGAAGAGCAAGATAATACAAAACATTCGTCTTGCTTGCAGTGCAGGCCTTTGATGTTTATCTGGAGAATAGTGGGTCCCCGAAACTTGTTGGCGACGTGCCCTAAAAAGACTGAAAAGGTATAGCTGAAAAGCTCTAAAAATGTATGGCTGAAAAGGTTCGGTCTGTCATATTTAACAGCAATAACAGATTCATTCACAATCCAAGCTGCGAGAAAGCACCTGTCGTCTGGGCCGACTGTTTGTTAAAATGGTTACACCATCTCGAGTTGCTGCAAGAAGTATTTATTGGATTTTGCAGTGATGTACCTAGCATGATGCTGGGGACAAATTCAGGATTTCGAAAGTTGCTTAAAGACAAATTTCCTGATATAATATTGTGGCATTGTCTTAATCACAAACTTGAGCTTGCTGTAGGAAATGCACTAAATATTATCAGTGGTATAAATGATTTTCAGGCATTTCTTCAACATTTATATTCACTGTACAGCAAGTTACCAAAGAACAAGCGGGAGCTTGGCAAATGTTCTCATGATTTGCAAATGGCCCTCAAAAAAATCGGAAAGGTGTTTACTGTTCGCTTGGCCGCTTTATTTTTCTGGGCAGTATCAGCAGTCTGGCATTCTTTCCCAGCTTTGTCGCAACATTTTCCAAAGCTTCAAATGACAAAACAAGACAAAGTACAAAAAAGACCGCACTTCAAGGATTATTATTTAAATTGTGTACAACGAGTTTTTTTAAAAATTTAGTGCTCATGACGAATGTCTTGAACGAATTAAAAAATCTATCAGAAATACGCAAAACAGAAAAACGCTACCAAAAATTAATGCTTTACTCACTGCGTATACAAAACAAATAGAAAGCCTTATTGCTTGCCTGGGGGAGCATTCGATTTTAGCCCAACGAGCAGAAAAAGCAATGTTGAAGCAACACTTGATCGAACGACACTTGATCGAACGACACTTGATCGAACGACACTTGATCGAACGACATTTGATCAATACGACATTTGATCGAACGACACTTGATCGAACGACATTTGATCATTACGACATTTGATCAAAACGACACTTGATCGAACGACACTTGATCGAACGACATTTGATCAATACGACATTTGATCAAAACGACACTTGATCGAAATGACAGTTGATAAAAAAAGGTGTTACTTTTGTATGTTTCTGCGATTAAACATTCTCTTTGTTACTGTAAATTAGATTCATATAAAGCAGAGGCCATCAGTAAGAAGATAGTTTGTTTGTACTTTTTATAATTTTTTGTCAATGTTAAGGTAAAGGTTTTTTAAAAAGGTCCCTGGACAAAGCATTTTTAAGAGGCAACAAGTAGGTTTCTTGTCATAGTTATGTTTTGTTAGATGCTTATTGCTGCCATTTTTTTGCATTCCTTTTACATTGCAGTTAATTATTTAGGGGGAGCATTGCGCCATGGCCCCACCTTTGCAGACTCCTTGCAAAAATCAGAGACAGATTCAAAGGGAAGATTTACTTTTT
This sequence comes from Diplosoma virens, assembly GCA_963680785.1. Taxonomy (NCBI): domain Eukaryota; kingdom Metazoa; phylum Chordata; class Ascidiacea; order Aplousobranchia; family Didemnidae; genus Diplosoma; species Diplosoma virens. The sequence continues at coordinate 33,776,840 of OY796886.1, read as the reverse complement.
TTAGAGATCACTATGTTTTTGGAACGAAAAATTGACAAAATTGGGACAGATTCAATGTTGTAAATTTTTTCTTTCATTATTTGATCAAGTGTCGTTTCGATCAAATGTCGTTTCGATCAAGTGTTCTTTCGATCAAGTGTCGTTCGATCAACTATCGGGTCACGATATAAAACAACGCATTTTAGGTTAAACATTTTTTTATTATTTTCAATTCTTCCATAAAGATAATTGATTTGCAGCCAAACCAAGTGCCCAAAAAAATGCCAAGGATCAATTTAACCTTGGTTGTAAAAAGTAAGAAACGAAAATATTGTCCTTTTGCGGATTACAATCTTTATCACTATTAAGAAAAATATTTGAGCTTCATTTTTAAAATTTTTTTGCAAAAACTGTTTTGACTATTAGTTTGCTACAAGTCAATATAAAGATTTTGCCCAGCAAAGTCACGAACGAGAACCCGGCTAGCAAAGAAGAAACAATTAAAAAAAACTTTTTTAGTTTATTAGCGATTCTTCTATTTGATTTATGGTTAATTTAATTGATTTTTATAGCAGCTAAATGTTTAGCAGAAGGAGGTCGTGAAAAAAGCAATTGCTTTGAGGTTTTAAAACTAACTAGCTTATTTTTTTTTAATTAAACAGTCGGTAGCAATTTCATTACAATGAGGAACCGATGCCACGCTTTTTTTATTTAGGTTACAACTAGGTACCGACTGCATGGTTTTTTAGCTAGAAAATTTTGGAAATTTCAAGTTAAATAGAAAATTTTGAAAATTTTTTTCGGCAACTTAAAATTTTGCGAAAACATACTTTGAAGTTGCCAAAAAATTTCGTTTGCGCATTGTTACGTAATGCAAATCGCTTCTTTGTAAATTTTTGTGACCTATTAGAAAATTAAATTAATTTTTTGTGACCTATTAAAAAATTAGATTAATCTTTTGTGACCTATTAGAAGTGCAATGAGTCGCGGCTGCCAACAGCGAGGAAATGTGATAAAATTGACGCCTTTAACAGATCAATCAATTTATGGATTTTTAAATTAACTGAAATAACTTAAATGCATCGTCCTAATTAGATAATCTAGATGTGGCCTCGTTTTGATAGTGATCTTTATAAGGGCATAAAATCGGATTTTGTTGTTGATTTTGTCGTCTGAGCCACGTGGCCCAATTTGGGTTTGTTATAAATAGAGAGAGATCGCTCTTATCAAACACTAACTAGAATTTGGCTCAGAGAACGGTGACCGTTGTATTAATTTTTTCTGTATTGTGTTAAGTAATTGTGTGTGAAACCGCAGATAAAAAATAAATTCAATCCTCTCTTAAATTGCAACTATAATTTTCTGTATCGGGCGTCATAGAGTTACGCATATTTAAGCAAGGGTGGTTGTAACTTGGAGGGATTTCGCTGACCTTATTTAGACAAGTTCAGCATTTCAAGGACGGTTATCGTTATTGAATTCCGTTTTTTATCGTTGGACACGCCGGCACCTTTCGGCGGGGAGCGGATTGAGTCTTTTCTTCATTAACAAGAATTTAATCTCTTTCTCTCATCAACACATACAATAGGCCTATACATAATTTCAAATTTGCATAATAATGTAAACAATAAATTTTAGCCGATTTTTTTGGATTCAATGGCTTTTGTAATAAAATTATACTCAACATCACAAAACACCGAAATGATTTTTTTTCTTTTTTTACTGAAATTGGCTAAATCGTAAAATCTCAATTTTATATACAGTATAAGGCCATCAAAGTTTGTCAGAATGTACTAGCCCAATTATTACGTCATAGAAATCGTTACAATTAGAAAAAAAAATACAGTACTACGAGTTTCCAAGTTCAAGACTATTTTAAGGTTGTAAGGTAAACTGTTACATCATAATTAATACATTTTGATCGTAAAATTGGACTTGTACAGTATAATAAGGGGGGAGGGGCTTAAAATTAAATATTTTTAAAATTGGGAATCAGGACCTCAAAATTTTATGATACGATAGTAAATATCAAAAAAAAATTACTCTTTTTACTTTAATCGCAAAAAAACTCCCATATATACCCCCTCAAAATTCAGTATATTGCTTTCTTTAAAATATCGTCAATATTTTACTGTACTATAATTGTCTTTATAAAAAAATAACTTCAAAAGGATTTTTACATTATATGTAAGTCTATTTACTACTTGATATAGTTTTGATGCACCCAGAAGCCAACAGGGGGTAAGATATTTTTTACCCCGCAAAATTGAAAATAAAAAATTAAATAGCTTTAGAAATGCTTAAACATAAAAAGATTGTTAAGATGCTTTGGTAGCCAACTTGATGAGATTTTGAAATTTTTATTTGTCAACTATACTTACCCCCACCCAGGGGTGCCGGAGCAAGGGGCACGCGAGCAATTGTCATGTCTTTTCAGATTGCTTTCGAAGAGCATTGCAATTAGTTTCAGTGGTTTTTTTTATTTTGAAAGTACTGTATATCATTAGAGGTAACTTTTATTTATTCATTTATCATTTTTATTTATCCTCTGACTTGCAAGGCAACGTTGAAGGCGATAAACTTAGAGCAACCATCAGTCGATTATCCAGATCAACTTTCAAAAATCCCAAGATGTTGCTGTACGATTAAAATATTTTATTTAATTTTTTTTAGTTTGTATTTAGATATGATTGTCGATCTACAGTAGGCTAATTTAGAGCAGCTAGCTAATTTAGAGCGTTTTATCGATCTATTTATTTCATAATCCGGTTAATTGAATAGAAACCTAAAGCTATTTATTTGATTAACCGAACATTTCTGTACATTAATAAAAGTAACCGCCGATTAAAAATGCATTGTGAGCACACACGCACAATGCTCTTGCAGCACATCCATGAGTAGACAGCAATCGATCCAAAACAACGCGAGATCAAAGTTGCGCTACTGCGCCTTCTTAAAACATCTGTCTTCATCTGATAAAACGAGAATTTCAACGTTTCTAAACGATCAAAAACAAAACGTGACCCTGTCAATTGAAAACTCGTGACCCCTGTTGCTAAATGACGACTTGTTTCATTATAAACGCACGAGGTGATTTTATTTCAGCCTTGCATAGTTTACGATGCACAGAGCAGAATTTTACCTTTAAAAATGACAGAAGCACGACCGAGCAAGCAAAAAATTTATCGCTGTCTGACAGAATCTTTTTTTTGTTCAGAAAATGACATTCAAAACAGGTTGCAAAAAAATATTAAACAAGCAACAAGCGAAAAATATTTTACGTGATTAAAGAATAAATGCTTTCTGCAATATCAATTTGTGTGCTTTTTAGTACGTTTGCGATGCATGAATTTATTAATAAAATCGGTCAAATTTCAATTTAATATAGAAAATAAAAGTTAAAAATTTAAAACCAACTGTATCATTACGAAAAATCGATTTCGACCTATAAAGGTCATCATCAGTTTCTTATTCAAATAGATTATGTCAAATAGATAAGGTCATCATCAGTTCTAATAGATAATCAGATTCTATTTGAATAAGAAACTGATGATGACCTTTATAGGTCAAAATCGATTTTTCGTAATGATGCAGTTGGTTTTAAATTTTTAACTTTTATTTTCTACGTATATTAAATTGAAATTTGACCGATTTTATTAATAAATTCATGCATCGCAATTTGATCAGTTAAATAAAATCATCAATGTGACTTTACTGAAAAAAAGGGTAATCGATTTCTGATAAAAGACTGTTAACTTTTTTAGTAAGTTAAGAAGAAGCATGCACTCGCCTTTTTCTTTGTTTTATGTCACTCGCTAGCTCGTTTTTACTACTTTTGGATAAACGCGTAATCCGGTTAATTGGATAGCAAAGCTTGGCAAATTGACTACGCAATTAATCAGATTCATCTGTATCAGACATAATGCCACAGAACTTTTTGCTTTGTGTTCACTTAACTCCAGTTTAATTTGAAAAATTATTTACTTCTTGTGGTGAAATAAATGGACCACTATATAATTTTGTATATTGCAAATCTCTATTTAAACGTTAGTCTATTTGCATTAATTGGATTTGCTTATTTTGGTGAAGCATATTTTTGTCTAACTTACTTTGTAAGCTTTTCTACCAATGTATTTTTTGGCACATCTAGATTAGTTTTGTGATAATTTTTAAACTCTTCTTTTGGTTTTAATTTATTAAATCATGCTAGTTGGCATTTTCATAAAAAAAAGATTTCCTTACTAATTAGCTTTTCCATACTTATCTTTAATTCACACTTTATAAATCCAACGTTCGATTCATTCCAGTTCTTCATTGGGATTTGGACTTAATCTTCTTTTTCTTAACCGTATTTGGTGAAAAGCCCAGAACTGTTCTCATCGAAATTTCCAAAACCAAACAACTTATATTGTATCCCTATTAAAAGAATCCTAAGGAAATTTGAGTATGAATTAGTCTGAGAATCTGCTCAATTTGAGATAGAACTATGCTGCTACATAATTCAACCTTAAGCAAACAGTATATTGATAATTTCAGACAAGCAAATTTTGAAACAGGTAAAGAAATATCAAGCATCTTTTGTTAATCACATGTAATCAGCTGATTGTATAGCAATTGCATTTCTGCGATCAATTCAAAACACCATTTTGATCAAAATACATTATACTGTACTTAAATACAGTTCAACTAGTTTATTCTAATCTGTGTAATTACTGCATAAAACAGAATCAAGTAATGAGTTTAGCTTAGGATTACCATATCTGAATAGGCGGAATTCCGGACAGACATAGGCGTACCAGCCAAAAAATTTTTGGAGGGCGGAGAAAATAAAATTTTCTGAGATTCTAGCATAGTGGTTCCCGACCATTTTTATATGACGGCACACTGTTAAGCCATTTAAATTTTCGCGGCACACCCATTATATTAATATTAGTTAATAATAAAAAGGTCTTCACTAAAAATCTGTCAATAATTTCTCGACTTTCGTTCCAAAATCATGGAGATCTCTAAAAAAAAAAACTCAATTGTTGTCCCAAAATCATGATGATCTTAAAAAAAAAAAGTTTCTGCCTGAACTCACGCTCTTTCTTTCCCTCCGAATCTCACGTACAAAAACCGCCAAATTCGACGTCCCTAAATAGCTTTTTTCCGAAATCTTTCGCGGCACACTAGTGTGTCGCGAGACACCGGTTGGAAACCACTGTTCTAGCGTGAAGACCGGAAAAAAAAAGGGCTTCATTTAGAATCAGTCTCGAATTTTTAATTTTTTTTCCAAAATCATGGTGTCCTCTAAAAAAAAGGTCTTCTCTTGGAATCGGTCTGGGATTTTCGTCCTAAAATCAAATATACGAGTTTCATGTCCAAGTTATGAAAAATAATTTACTGGATTCCAAAATTCCGGACATTTGAGTTTTTTGACCAAAATTCCGGACGATATGGCAACTGTAGTTTAGCTCAAGGATAGAACAATATAAGCCATAATGTGCACACTCAACAATATATGCCAGTGTGTTTCAATGTGCTCATAAGAATAAGAAACATTTGAACATTTTTAATGAAAACAATGGCTCCACAATAGTAGGACCATAAAACCTTTTCATTTTCAAACAATTGGCTAAATTTTTTTACAAAAATAATGAACAAATCTTTTTGTAATACTGGTAGTTAAAGATTTGTGACCAAATTTAGAAAAAAATCTAGTTAAGCGATCAACATACACTGGTTAATATATACAATATACACTACGTAAAACAGCCTGATGGCTTGTTGTTGTATTTACTAAGAAGTTTAAGTAATTTTTCTAAGGGCCAGTGATTGTTTCAAAGTCAGAGAAAAATTTAAAAAATTTTTAAGCATAAACCAAAAGAGTGTTTGAGACAGTAAATATTTTGGCATGGGGTCTACTTTAAAATCAATAGCAATTAAGTCATCATAAACTCAAATTTTTGGGCTTTAGCATCCGTCGTTTGATAAAAAATTTTCAGAACTACTTTTATTATTGAAGCAGTACTTGCGCTGATAAAATACACAGCACAGTTGTTTTCTTAACGAAACTAAATTAGTGCAATTATTGCTCATTGGCAATGCTGGTAAAGCTTTTGTTATTTATAACATTAGCATTTTTCAGCTATATAAGAAATTAATTCTTGTATCAATTTATTAATTAGTTTATTTTGATGCTCTGTATCATTAAAAAGTGTTTTGTTGTTTTGATTAAAATAAAATTGCTGCAAATTAAAATTTGTTGTTTTTTTATATTTTGCGCCCCCATTAAAATTTACTACACCCATTATATGAAGGTAGTTAAAAAACAAATTTGTTTTTAGTATGAACATGTTTATTTATACGGATACCATATTTTTTTAAGGGCCTCATGTGTCACGCTACGATTTCAATTTTATCAAATAAAGACATTGCACCTTTTTAAATTAAGTGTTTAAATCGACACCTTTTTGGAATAATTATTAAAATCGTAACCTTTTTAAATTAATTGTTTAAATCGACACCTTTTTGGAATAATTATTCAAATCGTAACCTTTTTAAATTAATTGTTTAAATCGCATTAACGTTGACGCGATTATTTAAAGTTTATTTGTGACTATTTGCCGTTGTTGCCCTGGACAGCTGTCTGGATTACGGATTTATGCGGTGAAGTGATTTTGTTCTCGTTGTTGAAAAAGAACGGGTATAGAGCGTTCCTGCACATGTGGTCGCTAAAAAGGTGTATATATACGGGGCGGCAACGAGAAGACATATTATTCAGATTCAATTGTAGAGGCAGATATAAAGGCAGATTCGAGATGACGAACGTATTCTGTGTACATTTGAGTATGTGAATGTATCGGTCGGGACGGCAAGTTGGTATTAAGCGTTAGCGGGAAAATTTATAAAATTCATTATATTCTTTTGCGGCTCTGTAAATTCGGTTAGATAATTTGTATGTGTTTAATCTATTGGTAAATTGTAGCATCTCGTGTATAATTTTGGCGCTTGTTTTTATTTTCATTTAATCTTATTTTCTTCGTTTCTTCAATATAATTAATTCAAATTATAATACCTGTCTGTCCTTCTAGATCGCTAGGCCCCGCCAGTTTAACACTCGCATAAGCTCCTTTCAACAGGCTGGTGATTTTCTACTATAATCAGGTAGGGTTCGCCTCTAGTATCTTGTAGTTATTCTGGTACTAAGTAGGTAGAGCGTGACATCATGTAAATTCAAATTTTAAGCCCCCCCTAGTATAAGCGTTTTCTTACTTTATCAAATAAAGCGATTAAACTATGACAAAACTACAGTATTCGTTATTATCTTCTTAAAGTAAACTATGTCACAAAAGATGTGAATGATGTCGTAATAAAAACTATGATAAACAAGCCATTTCAAAGATAAAAAAACCCGGAAAAAATGACTGTTGCCTGGGTTTTAAAAATGGGCATCGGGTGCCACATCCGGCGCGTAAACAGCAAATTTGACAAAAGTTTCAAGGTTTCGAATTTCTTTTTAAATGCGGTCAAATGTAAATAACGGTTTTCGCAATCGTTTTGGTAATTAAAACTCATCCACCGACGGCAATTAAAATACGGTGGATTCCACCGTGTTTAATAGGCGCGTCGGACATGTAGAGTGAACAATATTTATTGTGTAGTTAAAGTATCACGGGAAATTTTTGTTGAACGCACTGGTTACTAAAAACGGCAAACGCAATTATAGATTAAACTTTTGTACAAACGATTAAAATTTCTTTTTTCGGACATCTTGCGTAATTGGTTAAAAGTTTTCGGACATTTTGCTAAAAATTCGTACCGTATTCGAAAAATGTCCGAAAAAAACACAGGATGCCGATTATTGTATGCTGGTTATACGTGTTCAGTATATGTTAGTTCTGTTTGAAAGATGTTTTGATTTTTTGTACTGTGCTTTTGAAAGTGTGTTTTGTTTTTATATCTTTTGCTTTTTTTTAAGCTATTTTTGTCTAGTGTTAAGTGATTTTATTCGACAGCCATAGTCATTTAAAACCAATTAAATCAAGAATAAATTTAAACTTTACCTTTATTTTGAAATTTTGTAAAATTTATCTTTTTATTTCATTTATATTACGCTGCAATAATTGAAATCTTTTCGTTTCAGCTAAACATCAAGCTTGTATGAGTGATAATTTAGCTGTAGGTAAACCCAGCTCCACTTCAACCCCGAAATTTCAAGGAAACAAAATACAACCCAAAAAAATGTCTTCATCAAGCCATGTCGAAGGTTAGTATTTGCTCGATCATTCGCTTGTTTGTTTTTGGTCCAGTTTGCTGTCCAGGAACCTCGAAATCGAGACGCGTCTTAAGAGCGTAAGAATTATCTGGAAGCTTTTATTTAAAAAAGCGACGCGACAATAGTCATAAGAGCTTTTAAAAACAATCACTAGAAGCGGATCTCAACAACAAAGTGTCAGTTCGCGTCTTGTTTTGAAGAAATTGAAACAAAACTTTGTGAATTTGTAGAATGTGACAGACGAATAAAGATGGAATTTCTTAATCGTATTCCACTTGTCTGTTTCTAAGCACTTGCCTAATTTAAACTGTCCAGGCATTAGTTTTAACATTTAACTTTTATGTTTAAACGGATCTTTTATAGAAAGCCCCTGCCACTAAGGAAAAAAAATGTGAGATTTGAGTAAAACATCCCCGCCACGTTTTAAGTACTGCACGGTGGCGGGGGTGTTTTTTTTGGCGATGGCTTTCTACAAAAGATCCGTTTAAACTTGTAACTTGTTAAAAAAACATAATATCTTGTTGCTGTGAGAAAAAAAATTATGGCTGCTTAATAAATATTACGGTTTAGTGAAACATTATTACGGTGAACCATTTTTATTCAAATACTGTATTTAAAGTGCTTAACTATCGTATACCATGCTGAATTTTGTAGCTTCATAACCACTGGTGTATTCACAGCAATTAAACTTGTAGATGAGGTGATTGAAAGTACTCGTGACTGACACTTTATCGAAACTACATTATGAGAGCATAGGGCACCACAGCTTTTCACAGATGTTTTCTGATGTTAATAAATGTAAATTAAAAACAAGAAAGCGATGATTCAATCTAGAAACTTATAGAAATAAATCAACTGTTGCTTGATAAATTGTCGTTGTACAGAAAATACTCCCATACAATAAAGCTTTGTATTTTTCGGTATAAATCGAACAATTGTACCAGCTTTTTTAAAACCTCGTGGAAGATTAAATATGAGGCTTTTATTATTTTCTTTGCAAAGATTTGTATTTCTCATACGAGTGAAAAGATTCAAAAAATATTTTGTAATTACTTTTTAAAAGTTCTGAACCTGCAAAAAATACTCAAGCGGTCGCTTTAGCATTCCTAAATTAAATGTTTTTGGTGAGAAAAAAGATGAGATGTAATAAAACTAAAACTATTTGAGTTTTTTCTTTTTTATGATTTTTTTATTAATTTTGTGCCAAAATACAAAAAATACTGTATATAAAAGAAACCGAAACTTGATTATTATTCTATGAGCAAATGTTTATCAAATTCTAAGCAGAGACACATTAATCAACAACGAGAAAGTTCCAAATGTTCTATGAAACGTTTGTTAGTAATTTATTAATAAAAATTTGCAGACTTGAAATAGACATGCAGACATACACAAGAGACTTAATTGTACATTTAGCACACGTTCAAACATTGAGAAAATTGCAGTAATAAAAAATAAAGTATCAATATATTTGCATTGCTTAGATACTAAGGATCAAATATTGTTCCATTCTCTTTGTTCTATTATGTTGTAATCAGAGTTGCCATCAATTACATACAACAAGGATTTACAAAGATGATGACGCAGTGCCATTTGTAAAAAACTTACTGATAATTTCTTCAACTGTAGAGCTTCTGAAGCCCACGTTTGCAAAAACATCAGTAAATACTGCGTTTTTAAAGTGAAACCCCCAAAGTGCTTTGTTTATTTCCGATTTTAAATTTTACTTAAGTGTATTACTTTTTATATCACCTACTTACATTTAGACAGCGCCGACAAAACGTAAAAACTGAATTAGTTTGCTCATCGGGCTGCAAATATGATAATTTTCTTGCAAACTGTTTTTGAAAAGCTTTTTAGTCTAACAAAGTTAAATAAATGATCTTAATCACGGCGAGCTTTGAAAGCCACAGCATGGGTATTTTTTTATTATGCCTAACTTTATTAAGCCTCTAAACTTTACGTTTTCGTTGAAGAGACAGCAGCTTGAAAAGATTAATGGATGATGTAATTTTCTTTTATAGCAGGAAATTATTTTTTTATTTTTTTGAAATAAACAAATTTTTTTGGCCAGAGCCTTTTGGCAAGAGATCAAAAATTACTGCTATAAACTAAATTTTACAAATACATCAGAATGTAATTTCCTTAATAAAATAAGTTTTCTTATAAATCCAATTCAATTAAAATCAAGACATAAAACTAAACAAAGTGGTATTACAATTTGTAGTTAGCCTTTTCCTGTTTTTAACAAGTAAAGACTTTATCAACTACATCACATTCAAAGGGTTTCAAAACCGGGAGCAGATAAGAAATCCTAAAAAAGCCATTTAAAGATAAACGACCACAAAATCTTTCAGGTAAAGATAAGCAACCCCCGCCTTTGCCTGGTAAAGATAAGCAACCCTGTCGGCTAGGTAAGGTTGAAAAGTCGCACTTTATTGTTATTTATCAAAATACAATAACATTAATCTTATTTAATTTTAAAATTGAAAATATATATACCTGTATAGGGTTAGAGTTGTTAATTCAACGATATCTGTAAATTAGATAACCGTATTGAGTCTAGGTAAAGATAAACAACCCCAAAAATTTTTATTGAACTAATAACCTGTAGAGTAATTCAACGATATTATGAATAATAAGATGAATAAATAACCTGTATAGGGTTAGGGTTACTAATTCAACGATATCTGTAAATTAAATAACCGTATTAAGTCCAGGTAAAGATAAACAACCCTAAAATTTTTTAGGTAAAGATAAGCAACTCCGGAAACGAAAGGGTTGCTTATTTTTACCAGCTTCTAAAACCGCAACGACCGCATCGAATAAACTAGAATCTTTTTCTTGCTTGCAGTAAATATGACACAGACTGATTGATGAGATACTATGTAAAATGTAGACATAGTTAAAGTGTCAAATTCTGAGCAAGCTTGTTGAATTGAAGTTCTCTGTATAATAAACATTATCCTTGATTGTTTGTAGTTAAGCAAATAAACGTCAGCGGAGGAGATGGAAGAGAATACCAGAAGACCGAGAAAACTTACTCGACTGTTAATCGATCCTATGGTGGAGGTGAGAACGACAGCGTTGCTAAATATTCAACTGGTGGAGTTAAAAACGTATTTACACGATGGATTTATTAAATAGAGACTTTTATGTCACGATGTAGAGCTGAGTACAGAAGTGTTCAAATCATATTGTAAATCCTTTTTAAGTTTGGTACCCTATTCAAGTAAGAGGAGGCGTACCATATTTTCCAATGGGCAGACCGGGACGCTCGTTAATAGAAAAAATTCGTCCTAAAAAGTAGTGTTCTCTAAAAAGAGGTCTTCACTTTGTATGTGTCTTGGATTTCTGGCAAACCGGTCTGGACAAAGCCCTAAAAATTGGGACGTTTGGTAAGCCTGAATAAGAGTGTCATAAATTTCCATATTAACTCAATGCACTTTACTTAATAAAAGTAACAAAAAGTTTGGGGAAAAAAACACAAACGTGGTAGAAAAGGTACCTTTTCATCTCAAATAAATACAGTAATAAGTACTAAAAGAAGTTACTTTATTTTATATTTTTACTTAACTTATCAAGATATAGCAAGTTGCAATGGAGTTATTTTGAAAGTTTTTGGTTCGATAACCTTGTTTCACTCTATAACTCAATTCGGCTAGCTTTTTTATTCTTGGGATTTCTCCTGAAACGTCATAATGAAAAAGAAACGTTGTCAGACGATAAGCTTTGGAATTTGCTTTTTTTAAATTCTGTGCAAGAAACCATCTCTTAACAAGGTATTCAAAAACGCTAGCAAAGCTCTTTTTAACGGAATTTTCCCCTTCGTTTCCTACTGTTTTACAATTATATTTTAAAAACGAGTGAATATCAAAATGTCATTGCTGGGTGTTTTATGTGAAATACATCAAAGCAACAGCTTAACAATGACAATAAATTTAAAGGCCATGTTGTCGGTGAACCTGTTCAGTAGCAATTAAAAATGTGAAAAATCAACTTACAGTGTTGTTGAATTTCGGCTCGATTAATTCCTTGTAAAATAATTTCAAATACTTGGGGCGGACCTTTTTTTGTTTTACTTTTACAAAAGCTGATCAATTAAACAGCTGGTATAATTAACCACTCATGGAGTTCTGCTGAAGTTCCAAGTTCCAATCACTCACACGATAAGTTTATGGAATACCTCTGTGTATCATCCATTCTTCTACTTTATATTTTGAGTTATTCTTTCAGGTGCCCGATAACGGTATATGCTGCATCAGAGGTGGGGAACCTGCGGTCCACAAAATATGTCAATGTGGCCCGCGTGTGGTTGGGAAGCGGATTGCCAAATTTTTGTTTCTGGTCTTCGAATTTGGCTCCAAAGTTAAATAAATTATTGGGATTAACCATAGGTTTATCATACGTCCTAATTTTCTCAGGAAAGTTCTAATTTCCTGATTTTTAGGGCTTTGTCCTGCCCATTTTGGCAGAAATCCCTGATAAAAGTTGAAGAAATACTCCATGTGCAGATCCCCATTTTTTTGTTTTTTCTGAGAAATCCGAGACTGATCCAAAGCGAAGATCTTTTTTTTAAATAACACCTTTTTCGGGGACGAAAACCATAAAATCGGAGACCGATTCCAAGTGAAAACCTATATTTTCAGTGAGTTATTCTACACTACTTTTTTAGGACGAATTTTTTTCTGTTAACAAGCGTCACGGTTTGCTCCTCCCAAAATATGGTAACCCTAATTAAGTATACATTCCAAGTAAAAACTTTTTTCTTCTTCACTCAACATTGAAAAACAAAGTTTTAATGCGGCCTGCGCCTAATTTTTTAATTTTAGGTTGAGGCCCGCAAGTACAATCAGGTTGCCCACCCCTGTGCTAGAACGTCATGAACAAAGCAATTTATAAATTTGGGAAAAACATATTGCTCCTCAAAATTTTATGTGAATAGCACCAATTTTTTGATTTTCGGATACGGCCCGTGAGTGCAATAAGTTTCCCCACTCCTGTGCTATGTAGTTACATTAGAGTTTAAAAAATTCATCAACCTGATTTTAAAAATGACAAGATATTGCCGCCAGGTTGGAATATTTCGTTTAAATTTTATTTTTATCTGACATGATTTTACTACGGTTAAATAAATTTTAACAATTATAAGTAAAATATTTGTGAAGTTTATCTATTCAAAGATTAATGCACACGCAAGGGAAAATAGGTAAGTTGTGTTTGAAATAGACATGTCGCTGTTTCTAAGCTGAATTAATATGAGCTGATACAAAGCGAATCCAATTATTGTGGTATTGGTTAAATTCGGGTGGTCCAAGCCCAGACCTGAAAGCCACTTATAGTCCGCAACAGCATTATCTGTCGCCCGCAAAAAAATATTAGTTATTATACCCGGTGATGGCTTTGGTACGGTGCAAATGCAGTAACCGCACTGGGCCTTCCTTAAAAATGTCTAAAAATGGTCCTCCCAAGCTAGATATTGTTCTATTTCTTCATAGTAGCTTCATGACGGTGGCACCCCTAAATTGATGACCAGAGATGGCAAACCATATTTCTTGAAATTCAATGACTCATCTATCGTTCCGAAATTTCTGGCTTTATGACAACTCAATTTTCTTTTTTTCCAAAAAAATCAAACAAGGGTTATCCTAAGGCTATTTTGTATTTCTGTGACATGTGAAGACTTTTTTTTGTCTTTATAAACTTTATGTTGCCAGTTTCGGACAATCTGTGGGGATAATGATTAAATAGTGAAGAAAAAATAATTAAAGCTCTTCTAGTCGTAAATAAATGAGAACGTGTTTCTCTAACTGACAAAGACTTTTTTTACGGCCTTTACTTTAAAGTTATATGTTTTTTATCATTTTTCCTTATACAGTAAGGTGCCAGAGGCTGCCAACACAAAAATGTTAAAGACAAAAAAGTCTTAACAATCGTTTTTCGAATTCTATTTTAGCTTCAGCCTGCTCTGGTCTGTAAGTTCTACATAATTTTGAAAAGTGGCCAGCAGGAGCAACGAGCTTGGACCAGCGTAGTTTAAATCAAAGAATCGCCATCACGTGCAATTTCACCCCAAAAATATATATATAGTAGAAACTAGAAAATTACAGGGAAACAAAATCAAAAATTTTTTGACTTCTGGGAAAATTTTAAGTGTTTTAAAATTCAATTATATTTTAATAATACTGTAATTTAGGGTATGCTACGTTTTATAAGATCAGTTATGAAACTGAAAAGGTTATTAACTAATTGATGAATAAAACTTTAAATACAAAAGTACGAATAGGATGTGATTTTACAAATCTTTCAGAATAAAATCAAACGTTCATTTACGCCTATTTCTACGTATAAATAGCTTAAAAACTCAACATAATGTAGTTGAGTATGTTTGAGTTATTAAAACCACGGTCTATCAGTCTTTTCAAATCGTGAGTTGATTTGATAACCTAAGCTTTTAAGTTTTCCAATCAACTCACGACTTGAAAGTTACATTAAACAAAGACTGTGTCGGCATCTCATGACTTGAAATAAAGTTTTGGTTTACTGCAACTTTCAAGTTTTTAGTTGATTTAAAAACTTAGGTCGAGTCCTTGTTCTCTGTAATGATAAACTTGAATCAAGTTCCAAGTCTTTTCATGATTTTTACAGGTAAAGGAATGGGTTTAAGTCGTTTCAAGTCAGGTGTTTGCTTTAATTTATTTTTCAATCTATGGTGGGCTACCTTTGATAACACGGTTACAACGGTGATCGAAAGTCTTGCTGCCTCTTTTTTGGGGAACTCCTGAATAGGATTTTACCTCAGGCTCCTAATTTTAAATATCCACTACTGAACACTACATTCGAAAGAAAATAAAGCCCAAAATAATGTACAAAAAAGATTTTCGCTTTGTTTCAAACTAGGCTACCTTTTTATTATTATTACAAAATAAATTTATAAAAGTAGCACCTTACCTCTTTTTTTTGCACCAGGCCTCCCATTTTTTAAGGCCATCACTGGCTGGGCCAGCTAAACTAGACCAATTGTAAGGTAAACCTCTGTACTGAACCGAAACAACATCCTCGGCATTCATCTGGTTGAAGAAAAGTTATTACGGTTATTTAGAAAATAGCAAAATGGAAATAGTTAAAATTAATAAAAATATAAAACTATGCCGAACTTTCCCATAATTATATTTTTTCGTCGAGAAATAAACTAATTGAAGATAATACGTAGTTGCTTGTGTTTATTGCTATATAGAAAAAGTTGTAAATAACTAAAAATTTAAGGAGTTGAATTGTCAAAATCAAATGTTTAGAGTCCAAAATCTATCCTTCAAGTTATCAAATGAGGTTTGGAGGCAGAAGCGGAAGTGCACTGGGATATTCTGGAGGAAGGGGATACGGATCAGGATCGAGTTATGGGTAAATTTAAAATGCTAAAATAATCTGTAAAAAATATGTGTTTCAATTGTAGCCTACAATTAAAAGATTGACAAAAGAGTATGTGAAATGGGCAAACTACAACTCGCGAGCCAAATTCGAGCCTCCCAACAATTTATCTTTAACTATGACGTCATTTCGTAGGATTGTTTTTAACTGAAATTTAAAAAATTTCTTAAAATTAAATGCGTTGTGTGTGCTCGTCTGGCTCGTTTGTCAAAATTTAGGAAAACATTGGCCAGCAACATAAAAAGCTTGTTTAACCTTGGTATAGACGCTTCAAACTTATTAATCTTGATTTTGTTGAGATTTTCTTTTCATTCACTCAAAACATCAAGCTTTTTTGGACTAAAAAATTGAGTAGGTCGGAAAACGGATCTAGGTCGAAATCCCGAAAGTTAAAATCCCGAACGTTCAAAATTCCGAAAATCAAAATTTCTGGTTTAAGTGACATAAATGCATTAGTATATTATATGTACATATGTGTAAAGTCCCAAAATATTGTTTTCACACAACCCTCATGGAGCCAATCAGAGGAAAATGGGGAAAACTTTAATTCAATGTTTATATGTAGATCTGCTAAGGCGTTATTTATGTTTGCTTTTCATTTGTGTTGATAAACAAGTTTTAAACTCGAGTCAACTTGTTTAACCCTTTGTAGAACATTGGTACATATGTGTACAATAAAGTTATTTTGGCTTAGCTACTTTTATCTGATTTTTTTGGATTTTGAACGTTCGGGATTTTGATTTTCGAGATTTCGACATTCGGAATTTTGAACGGGGCCGGTCGAAAAACATTTCTTTTTGCGAAAACGAAAAAAATAAAATACAAAAAAATAGTAAGCAACAGGAAGAAAAATTTAAATTTTGAACACGATTTAGAAAAAGAATATTTTCTTAATTTTGTTTTAACACAGCAAGGAAATTGCAATTGCAAAATGGTCCGTACTATTTCGTCTTAAAAACAAACATGATAAAAATGCGATATCTGCCTGGATGCTTCTTAACTTTTACTAATTGGTCAAGCACGAATGTTATTCTTCAAATGTTAGTGGATCCGCGATTCTCAGAACAATTTTAACAAAAAACAAGAATAAGTTATTGAAATAAAACCAACCAATAAAAGCCGCAACTAACTCGACTACATTTGAAGGAAATTTACAAAAAATACTTTTGGGGTAATCTTGAATCTTTCGAAAAAATGGAAGTACAGTAAGTCAAGAAGAAGGTAATTTGAATATTCATTATCGAGGCAAATGTCGCATTGAAAGTGATTTCATGTTCGCTTAATCAAACTTGGTTTGAGCGGTAAAAAGCAATCTTGAGCTAGGTTATTTTCAACAGGAGACACGTATTCGAAGCACAGGTAACCAGAGTATCCGTGGACGGACTCGAATTGACTCCTAATTTAATTTCGTCGCGAGCAGAAGAAAAAGCTGCTTTGGGGTCTTTGAACGATCGTTTCGTTACTTACATCGAGAAGGTTCGAACCCTCGTAAGCCGTAACCAGGTGCTCGAGGCCAAGGTCAAGCAGGTTCGTAGTTTTTTGTCATTTGATTTTGTTACAGAGGGAAATCCCCGTTCTATAGTTTTTTTCATGTTGTCGTTTAATGCTGATTAAGGTACAGTGACCACGCACAATTGACGTTGTACGTGTAATAACGTATATCGTTTAGCCGATGTTTCCTATTTCGCAATCACTTTGTCGAAACAACTTCGAAACGTAATACCTAGATTGCAAATAAAATAGAATTAATTTGAATTGAATTGATTTCTTTGTTTAATCGAAGTGCTTTAAAGATGTCAATGTTAAAAGAATGTTTAAATAAAATACTTCTGTGCTAAGACACATTCTTTCAATGTTGTGTTTTTGATTTTAACAAAACTTGCCGCACTGACATCACGAAAAAATGTGACTGTTGTACTCAGTGATGGCCTTACGAAAGGGGGAAGCGGTGCAAGAAAATAAGAAGGGGAGCACTTTTTTAAATTTATTTTGCATTGATAGTAAAAAAGATAACCTAGTTTATAACAAAGCGAGAATTTTTTCGTCCCAAAAATTTAGTGATTTCTAAAAAAAGTTATCACTTCCTTTCAGTATTCAAAATCTCCATTTTCGTCCCAAAAACTTTATGATCTTTAAAAAAAATTTATCGTTTTCAATCAATTACATGTTTCCTACTTCCGTATTAAAGTTAAACCAGGGCGGCAGCGCCATAGGTGCTACTTTGCTTACAGGGGCAACTTTTCGACGTTTTTAGAGGGCCTTGTGCTGCCGCTACGTTCGCTCCGTACTAAAGCCATCACTAATTAAACTTCAACATTTTTTTTCTTGTTTTCTGTCGATTAAACACTGCCAATGATCGAAACAGAATCTTTATCTTAGTCAGCCGCTAATCAAATTGCTTTGCAAACTGAACACAATTGAGTTTGGTTCGCGAGTTTACCGGCAACTTTGCAATATTATTTGCGTAAGTGCAATACATTAACTCGATATAGTTTAAGCCGACGTCTATTCAAATATATTTATTTATTATTTTTTTTATCTCTATATTTATCCTCCTGATTCGCAGGAAAGCGACAGAGGCGTTAATTCATAGGGTAAGCAATTATCCCGACCTGCTTCCAAAGATGCCAAGATATTGCTGTCCGCTTGAAATTTAATAGAGATTTGACGGTAATTTAGAGCTGTTTGCCAAGACTACCAAGAAGGGAAAGTGCCGTAAAGTTTTTTTCCCCAGAACAAAACAGAAAGGAGCGAGTAGGTTTTGAACCGAGACCATGTTGATCATAAGCACAGCACTCTTAACAACACTCGACCACGCTACCGAAATCTAAATTGGCTGTCCAAAAAGAACTTCGACTTTAAGTAAATTAACATGCTGTCCCGACAGCAGAAATAAACGGACAACGTGACAATGAGATAAATTCAGTTATATCTTGTAAACGCCCAAACTTTTATTGGTAACAAACAATTTGCTTGGCGGCTCCTCCATTGAGTTTTGTTGTTGCCCTTGATAACTCTGTCAACGCTATGTCACCAACGTTTGCTGCGAGATTTTTTATTACTTTCAAGCTTAAAGTTTTTCTGGTAGTAGAAAGGAAAATTAAATTTTGTAACAAGACTATTTCGGACAAATACAATAAACAATTAGAACACGTTTGGACTTTCTACTGGGATAATTTTGCCTCCGCTTTTATTGCATGTGAAAAGAAACCTGCTCAAAGCTGAATAATATAATTTTCACCATCTCATTACCAGTCGGTGTCTTAACTTAGCAACAACACACTTGCAGGGGCTACTTGCCTTGTATGAACAGAGCGCGAAAAGGAGACGAAATCGTGATTTAAATTTCTCATTCAGTATGTTTGTCATAAAAAGCTGTGCTCTTTATTCAAATTTTTTCAGGAACGATAAAAGGACAAGTAAAAATATTCGCCATATGTTTTGTTGGCAAAACAATGGCCAAATGTTCTTTTCTTCTCGGCAAAAAGCATGTTGTACAACTTATTGAGTTTTGATTGGATACGTTAAGCTAGTTGCTTGTTCTAAATCGCTGTTACAATCTTGATTACACGATAGTTATTTTACAATTCTGTTTCTGAAAAAAAAAAGTTTACAATATTTTCAGGAGTTACATAAGGCGGATCTTTCGTAGAAAGCCCCCGCCAATTTGCAGTACTTAAAACGTGGCGGGGGTGTTTTTCTCAAATCTCACATTTTTGCATTAGTGGCTGGGGCTTTCTACAAAACATCCCAGAAAGCCCTTTGCGTGTCACCTTAAAAGCAATGCTTATAAAAATTTATAAACAAACTTTTTAACAAATACTAAGTTAAACAGCATGTATTGTGATAGATTTTGTCTGATTATTTGTAAAATTGCGCAAAAATACAGACTTTTTATTGATAGTCTGACTTTTTTTAAAATTTTTTTGAATGTCATTTCCAATTGCCAAAATATTAATATTGTTATTCTATAAAATTAAACTAGTCTAAATTTTTCGCTTGTGATTGAATTAGAATAACGAGAAAATTTGTTTAGTCAACACTGGTCAACAGCAAATTTTGAAGGGAGGTGCTGGTGGGCGTTTCTAGGAGTATTTTCAACGCTGATTCCAAAAATGATCTTACTTTTTCTCAAGCGCATCACATTTTTGAAATATTTTTGTTTTTTTAATTTTACACTAATTTTTGTTACTAATCATTTTACAGTTCAAATATATAATTGCCAATTATTTTCTTATTTTCACAAAAACAGTTCAAATATGATAGAACATTGAATATGATGTCATAGAATATCATTCGTAAATGGTAAAACAACGTAAATGAAAGCGCTGAGTGGCATTGAAAAGATGAAAGTAGATAGCTTTGCAAGTTATTTTTTTAAGTAGAAAATATGAAAAATGTTTGAGCATAGGCCGGCGCAAAGAAGGGAATATATTAACTAAGCGTAGCAACATGTTATATTTATTTCTTTCTACAGGTATAGAATAGGTAAGCCTACGTTTATAGTGTTTTGAAATTTCTAAATATATTCATAATGCCTATAAACTACTTAAACCATCCATAGATCGGTTTTGCTTTATCAGTGAAAAGTTTACGAGGAAAGAACAACAAAGGAATATCACTCACGATATCAAGAAGATGTAGATGATATGTTTTGGTTGCCCATTGGATGACCAAGATTAGACCTGGGCACCTCATGAAATATGCAAGAAATGCTGTTTAAGCTTGCGCAACTGGCTAAATAAACAGTCTTTTTCTAACCCATTGGCCATCCTAATGTTTTGGCGTAAACCCATAGATCACTTTCAGATTGCTATTTTTGTCTCACCAAAACAAAGGGCTTTTTCCTTTAAACATAGAAACAAAATAGCATATCCCAATTTAGATACAGCAAGAACACCAGCATAGTTCCTCACCATGAGTCAATGCTACCATCAGTGCCTCCTCAAAATGGGCTGGATGATATTGATTTCAGTGCTAATGAAGACAATTTCGACAAATTCATTTCTGCCAACTCTACAGATTCTGAGTATGATACCATACAAGACCCCATCTTATTTTCACAAAAACATCTAAATGATCTAATCAGAAATGTGAGTCTTTCTAAGGAAAAGGCAGAGCTCCTTGCATCAAAGTTAAAAGAACAAAATATGATTAAAAATATGTCAAAGTAAGTTACTACAGGAAGCAAAATAGGAAGTTTTTTTCGGCATTCAAAGTTGAGGGACCACTTCCTTACTGCCAAGTTATTTCGAACTCTGAGTATAGTTCACATGGTGGATGAATGGAGGCTTTTTATTAATTCCTCAAGAAAAAGCTTGAAAGCGGTTATTTTAGATGTTGAAAATATAAAGTGTGACAAAAAAGAAACCGGACTGTATCAACCACGCTGTTGGCACAATGCCAATCGGCAAGCCACTTGCTCACCGTGAAACCCAACTTCTTAGCTCTATTGTGTTGCAATTTCTTTAACGTAAGTCATTCCGTTTTTGCGTTTCAAGCTTTTATGTAACATCGTGTTGGTAGTCTTTGTCACAATTTTGTTACTTTGTATCGCGTTTGTTTGTACTCCGTGCTGTTGGTTGTGACGAAACTGTTAGTAGCTCAAAAATGGAACAACGAATCAATTTGAAGTTTTTGGTGAAACTGAGAAAGACCCCAACTGAGTGTTTTAAGCTTCTTAAAAAGGTTTATGGTGAAGATGTGGTGTCGAGGACGTAAATCTTTGAATGGCACGAACGTTTTAAGAAAGGCCGCGAGGAAGTGGAGGATGATCCCAAAACGGGGCGACCTTCCAAGATCGTCCGCACTGATTCTCTGTTTTGACTCAGTTTCGGGAATGTTTGTTTGGGAATTTTGAAATTGTTCCTGAATTCAAATTCCAGAATTTTGAAATTGTTTTGAATTTTGAAATCGTCCTGAATTCCAGAATTTTCAAATTGTTTTTAAAGTTTTTAAAGATCCAGAGTTTAAAAAAGCTTTAAATACATTGAAACTACAAGCTTGGCATGCATTTTAATGGATTTGCTCGAATTTTCTGGGAAATTTTTAATTATCTTTATATCAAGAAGGTATTGCAGAGTTGCTTGCGGCATACAAAGAGATGGATGTCGCATCTCTGAAAATGCATTTCCTTCATTCACACTTTGAGTTTTTTCCTGAAATATTGGAGCAGTTAGTGATGAGCAGGGTAAAAGATTTCACTAAGATATCCAAGCAATGGAAGAAGTTATCAAGGAGTTTGAAATGAGGGTGCGATGGGTGATTTTTGCTGGATGTTGTACCATAATGATCCAACTCATGCATACAAACGAAAATCGTATGCCAAACATTTTTAAATCTTCACCGTAAAACTGGTATTGAATGCAGTACTAAGTGGTGCCCAGGTCAATAGCAATCATTTTGCCACGCTATACTTAAACAGCCTTTCTTAAGGCTAACCAAAACAATCTTTTTTAAGGCTATTAATAAGCAGTGTTTCTTAAGGCTGCTCATGTAGGACTGGCAGTTTTTTCAAAACCACCTAAGAACAGATTGTTTTAAGGCTTTTAATAAACAGTCTTTTTCAAGACTACAATAGACAAAAAAAGTTGGCCGGTTGTCCAATTTTCAGTCTATCGGTAAACACCCACATCGGTACGTTAAACTCGCTTGTTTAATCTTTTATTAACTATAACAGCGTGCTAATCTGTTTAGTATGTCAAACCTAAACGAGTGCCGTGATAGTGGCAGAGATATTGCCATTTATAGGGTATAACATGCCTGCATCTCGTCATAGCTCTAAAACTTGATGTACTAGAAAAAAACTAATGCCAGATTCGGAATCAGCGCCCCGCTGTTACCCAGAAATAAGTGCTCTTGTTCTTGTTTAGAAAAAAAAGCTATTTTTTGTTGACCAGTGTTGTTTGTCTTTTTTCAATTGGCTGTTAAATTTGTTTAAAGTTTTTAGCCACTGAAAAAAGATTTTCAAATAAAAAAATATTTATTTTTCTTTTCTTCCTATATCGATATGGAAGAGTTTATTTTTACTACAGTATAGTAGCACTTGTCCGTTTTGACGACAAAAATATTTCGGTCAAGTATAAAAATTGCTTTTTATCGGAATTCGAAGAATGTGAGAATTATCTGAAAACTTAAGACCATTTTTTTTATAATAGAAAATTTATTTGTTTTGTAGTAACAGGCAGGCAAAGTGTTTATTTTTTATTGTTATTTTAAATAGCCGTAATTTTCAATCGATAATCAATTTAAAACATTTTTCTCACCTTTTTTTGAGGGAATTAAAAATATATTTTTTAATTTTAGTGATAAATATAAATATGATAAATATAAATACATTGAAGACAGAAAGATGTGGAGAATGATGATACGCTGTGGCCACCCCTCACTAACGGGAAAGGCCGAAAGGAGAAGAAGAAGAAGAAGTGATAAATATAATTCCTTTCTTTGTTTTCGGCCGATTAAATATGAAATTTTGTGCTAAGCTATTGAAGGAAAAACTTTGTCTTACGGTTTCCTTAAGCAAGAATCGAAAAACCCGACACATTGATGCTTGTAGAAGCATGGTAAAGTTGAAATCAGTACGACATAAAATACTACTTTAGCAAATAATAGGCTAACAGTTATAAAGAAGGTTGTTTAAATTAATTTTTAACACACTGAGCACAAAAAATGTTTTCTCATACACAAAGAGACTTCAATTTTACCTATGTAATGCAATACAACTATTTTTTTTAAAATTAGGCACCACCAAAAGTATTTTATGACCAATTGAAGTTAAACAGCAAGAATGATACAATTTTTGACAAGTAGACACTGTTGCTTCTTTTTGGTACAGCAAATTGCACTTAAAAGATTTTATGGTTTACTTTAAACGCACTGACAACCTTTTCCACTACAAAATCTTCAAACTAGAAAGTCGCAAATAAAAACAAGGTCATTTTTGCAGTTGGAAAGTTGCCAAGTTATGCCGAGCCGAGCAGGTGATATGTACGACAAACAGCTTCACAAGCTCCAGCGAGAAATCGAAAAAGTCGTCAATGAAAAGACTCAGATTGAACTTGAACTGGAAAGTTGCTACCGGGAACTGGATGATTTCCGGAAAAGGTTATCTTGAAGTTTTAGTCCAACACTGCTTTGTTCAATGTTTTTAAAACAACTAATGAGCTTTCTAAACCAAATTTAAAAATTTTTAGTTTTTACATTTTATTCTTCGTCCTGGAAGCAATTTTCAATTTTGTACCCAAGGAAGCGTAATCTACTTATTTTCAACCGATAAAAAATCCAAATTTTTTTTCTCTGCTCAAATAAAAAGTCTATCACTCAGCTCTTGGAGCAATCAAGGGGCACTCTATGTTAGTTGTCATGGGAAAGCTTTTTTTCAGCGACTTTTTAAGATGATAAGCAAACCAATCTGTTTCTTATATTGCGATTGCAAATGCACCGAAAAATAAACATGATTGATTTGCAAATGTACCAAAAAATAAATATGATTAAACTGTAAAGAGCTGAGCGAGAATTTTTTGAGCAGAGTAAAAAATTTGGATTTTTGATAGATTAAAAATATGTAGATCACGATTCCTTGGGTACAAAATTGAAAATTGCGTCCTGGAACAGTGTTTTTCAACCTTTTTTATACCTTGGCCCACTTTCTAACCCAAGGTAACTTAACAACCCACTTTGGTAAATAGAGTTTAATGTCGGCAGCGTGGTCCAGTGGTTAAAGCGCATGCTGATGATCAATATGGTCACAGTTCAAAACCCACTCGCGCATATCATGATTTAACCTGGACTCGAACCACCGTAACACTTGCCTTATTCATAAGTTTATTTTTTTCTCTCATTGTCATCTTTCTGTGTAACTTGCTGCCTTGCGCGAACTTTTTAAACTTTAAATAGCACTCTGGTTTTGTTTAATGGATTTTAGCTAATTTAATTTCAAACGCTTAATTCTATTTCAATTATTATTATTGCTTTCTTTTCAGATTTTAGTCATAATTTTGTGAATAAAAGCCTAGTTTACGGTTTACTTTATGACAATTTTATTCACAAAATATTAAACTATTATGGATCGCTTGTTAAGACCTGAGAAACTTGAAACGCTGCCAGAAGATCCTGATGCAGCTAAAGTATTTGAATACTGGTTCAAAACGTTTGAAAGTTTTCTATCTGCTGTTACAAATGTTACGGACAACGAAGGAGCTGTGAATCGACTTGCCCTGCTGACTAATTACTTGTCACCTCAAACATACGCTTACATAAGTGAAGCTACAGAATACGAAGAAGCCGTACAATTACTTCGTTCGTCATACCAAAAGAAAAAGAATGTTACTTTCGCCCGCCACGTTTTAATGACAAGACAGCAAGCACAGAATGAAAGTATTTCTCAGTATGTTCACGCTCTCCGTGGTCTTGCAAAGGAATGTTCCTTTTAAGCAGTATCAGCAGAAAAGTACAAAAATGATATGACTAGGGACGCTTTCATCAACGGACTTCGATCTGATACAACCAGAAGGAGGCTTTTAGAGGAAGAAACCTTAGATTTGGACACCGCTGTAAAAAAAGCTGAAATATTGGAAGTGGCTAAGCAACAAACTGAACTTTACGCTAAATCCCTTGATAAACTAAACAGTGATTCAACTGATCGAAACAGAGATTCAACTGATTGTCTAGCAACTACTTTTGTTCCCAACGACAAGGTCTCTAACAGCGAAGAAAATGTCTCTTTAACTGCTACAACTTCACATTTCAAATGTTCAAAGAAAAAGTGTTTTTTTTGTGGTGGAGCTCTGCACGCTGGAGGAAGGTCTAACTGCCCAGCTAAGAACAGAGAGTGTTACGGATGTGGAAAACTGGGACACTACCAAAAGGTATGCCAAAATAAAAACAAGAGAACTATTTCAGCTGTTGGAACTGTAAATGACGACTGTAAAAACTCTTTAGCCGTTCTCGCCAGCGCACCGTGTTGTTTGAAGCCAACCGTAGTGACCGGTTTCTTGAAGGATGTGAAGCTCGATTGCTTGTTAGACTCTGGTGCCTCTGAAAACTTCATAAATAAAAAGGTTGTCGATGAATTGAGACTCAAAAATCTTTGGTGCAAAAACGAATGTCGCTATGGCCTCTCAAGCATTCTCAGTCAAAGTGCTTGGTAAAGTAAAAGAAACTTTAAAGTTGAAAGGACGAACCTATGAGAACTTTACGTTAGGCGTAGTCCCTAAACTATGCGCTGACATTGTCTTGGGACAAGCTTTTATGAGACAGCACGAGGAAGTAGTTTTTAAACTGGGAGGATCAAAAAAAGGTTTGGTAGTAGCACATTGTGGAGTAGCTGCTTCTCGAGTCCATACCCAGAGACTTTTTCGCAATCTTATCCCCGGATATCAACCGATAGTTACGAAATCACGCAAATTTAACAACGATGATCGACAGTTTATCCATAACGAGGTTAGTAAACTTCTTAATGACAACATTATAAAGCCGTCTTATTCTCCATGGCGTGCTCAAGTACTGGTAACGAAAGATGAACGCCATAAACGCCGAATGGTTGTTGATTACTCCCAAACTATTAACAAATTTACGCTACTAGACGCTTACCCTCTACCTAACATAGATGAGCAAGTAAGTGAAATTGCAAAAGGTACAGTTTTTAGCACCTTAGATTTAAAGTCTGCTTATTACCAACTTCGCTATCGTAAAATTTTCAGACGGTAGAGAGTCAACAGTTTCTGTCACAGACTTGGCTCCTTCCCCAACCCGCGAAGTGGAAGCAAATGAAATCAATCCTTATGTCCCTTATCCTACCAGCGAAGCCGAAACAAGTGAAGTCAATCCTTCTGTCTCTTCTCCAACTCACGAAACCGAAGCAAATGAAATCAATCCTTATGCCGCAGGTCGACCACAATCAACGCCCAACGCTCCTTTGAATGAATCTCAAAGCAGTGAACTGCGTGAAGAGAGATCTCAACAAGCACTGCCTTCCAATTCCCGAGATGAAAATCGTTCAGACTTGAGACGCTCGACTCAAACGCGTAAACCACCGGACAGATTTGGCGTATACATAACTCACTAATTTTGTTTGCTTTAACTTGCGTTTTATTTTTCGGTCGTAGGAAGATTATCATGATTTAACCTGGACTCGAACCACCGTAACACTTGCCTTATTCATAAGTTTATTTGTTTCTCTCATTGTCATCTTTCTGTGTAACTTGCTGCCTTGCGCGAACTTTTTAAACTTGAAATAGCACTCTGATTTTGTTTAATGGATTTTAGCTAATTTAATTTCAAACGCTTAATTCTATTTCAATTATTATTATTGCTTTCTTTTCAGATTTTAGTCATAATTTTGTGAATAAAAGCCTAGTTTACGGTTTACTTTATGACAGCGCATTCTGTTGTGTTCTTGAAAAATACTCTTGACGGTAGTTTCCTCTGCTTGGCGGTCTTGGCAAGCAGTTCTAAATTTCAGTCATATCTCTATAAAACTAAAAACCCAAATAAAAAAATTTCAAGCGGACAGCAATATCTTGGCATCTCCGGAAGCAAGTCGGGGTAATTGCTTGCCCTATGTATAGCACTTTTGACGCTTTTCTGCGAGTCAGGAGAATAAATGTAAAATAAAAATAAATTTTCATCGCAAAAATCTGGTGATTTCTAAAAAAAGTGTTCAATGAAAATTTGTCTGCGATTTCTCAATTTTCGTTAAAGCATGGAAAAAAAGTCCTCACACTTGGAATTTGTTTCCGATTTTTCGATCATAATGACATCATTATACAAGTCTCATATTGCTTTTATTTTGATTTATTCTCAGATGTTTTATGGGCCCATCACTGGGCCATGGCCCTCCGATTGAAAACCACTATTTTGAACACAAATGTTTTTCAGACAACTTAGTAATATTTGCTTTTCAAATGACAATTGCTTCGGTGATACAGGGTGTCCATAAAGTCTCTTTACAATTTAAAAAAATTGTTACAAAGTGAAATGATGAGATATCGCAATGAGGATTGTTTTATGTTAATCAGTATTTCATAAAGTTTTTATTGACACATTTAATACACTTCTAAACATTTAATTAAAAATATTATTACTCTATTTAATACATTTCTATATGGGCACCATTAGTTGCACGAAACACATGTTCACTGCAAATTCTTTTCGTCTTGGCATGTCGTTTGGCTGAAGTGCCTGTAGCATTTGTACTTTGTAAGCATACAATCTTAAATTCTTGTGTAGGACTTTGTGCACTGTTGAATGTGGTAGTTCCAATTGTCTGGCAGCAGTACGGATGGACTTCATAGGAGAACGTTGAAAGGCTTGCCTTACACGCTCGATGTTTTCTTCAGATGTTCTTGGTCGCCCATTCCTCCTTGTATCGAACACTGTCCCTGTCTCCATAAATTTCTTGTGCCATAAACGAATTGAAGGACGTGATGGTGGGTCTCTTCCATACTTACTTCTGTAATTTCGCTGGGTCTGAACATCTGATTTTGTCTCAATAAACCAGGATACACATTTCGCTTTTTCTTGAGGAGTAGTCATTTATGGTGGTTCAGTTCATATAACTCAATCATTAAACATAAAAAATTTTAATTAAGAAATTTTATCTGAAACAATAAATTTTAGTGTCAATAAAACTTTATGAAATACTGATTAATATAAAACAACCCTCATTGCGATATCTCATCATTTCACTTTGTAATAATTTTTTTAAATTTCAAAGAGACTTTATGGACACCCTGGTATAACTTTTTGCACAAATCAACATCATTGAGGCAATTCAATATTATTCAAGCAACTTCATCGTCATCACATTTTCGAGTTGATTCACACTTCCTGCAGACAAATCAAATGCAAACACTTCTGCGTATAAATATTTCCATTGTTTTATGATGCTCAACACTTTGAATCTTAACGTTTCGGTAACACTCATAGACACTTAAACAGATGGTACTATGACGTCATTGCCATGCTTTAGATTGGAACGAGAAGAGGAGAAGCGAAAAGATGCTGAAAGTGAAGTGAAATCGCTGTGCAAGGACGTCGATCAGGCGACGCTGGTGATAGTCGAACTCGAGGGGAAGGTGGAGTCGCTCCGGGAGGAGCTTGATCTGGTGCGACGAGCGAACGAAGAGGTAAGTTCAAAGGTCATGACTCAGCCCAACATCCGATTTCATGACACTTTCTTTTCTCCTCAGGATGTTCGCGTTTTGACTGAACAGCTTCTCGCTCTTCGGTCCTTGAACGTAGTCGTCGACGGCCCATCTCATACCGACCTCTCCGAGGCCCTCCGTGACATCCGAACCAACTATGAAGAGCTGACTCAAAATAACAAAATCGAAATCGAAGGACATTACAAAAATAAGGTGATAAAGCAAATGCTTAAATGGTTTTGAGACTGCATTGATGATATAATGTTGGTCTTAACCAGGGGTTCCCAAACTGGGGCACATGTACCCCCAGGGGTACATTTCGATTTTTCAAGGGGTACATTAGATTAAATATAAGGATATTCTTTCCATAACTTGTAATCTGCATTAAAATATTTTTTATCACCTGATGTTAATAATTTGAAGATCTGAGTTTAAGAACTCTTGAGGATGTCAGATTTTCACCCCAATAAAAACTTTAACTACAACTACAGTAACTAGCAAGTCCACTTTCGCAGTTTCACATGACTTATTTTGTCCAATGACGGCACGCAAGACAAAACAGCTGATTGATTGCTATAATAACCGTAGTTACAAAGACTAGAAAGCAAATACAGTCGACCCCGCTTATTTTAAACAACATTTACGTCTCTTCGCCATTTTCAAAACGAAATCAAATAACAGCGTAACGAAGTGTGAAACCGTCAAAAGCAAGACAAAAAGTTTTTTATTGGTACAAAACTTTAAAATAGCTTTTAACAGCAAATGCTTCATCTAAAGCTTTTTTGTTAAATAAGTAACCTTAAAAAAGGCTGTTTTGAAAACTCGAACGTTTTCGTCTAGCTCTTTTCAGGAGGTTTCGTTAGAATGAATTGCAGAACTGAACGTAGTATTTCAAAAGTTTTAAGACTGATCCTGATTGGCTAAAAATTAAGGTTAGTAGCAGTTATCATAATAATTAAAAGTATTTAATAAATAAAACCACGTTTCGTCAGCGTAAGAAATTTTTGGCAAAAAAAAAAAAGGAACAAAATTATGCAAGTTTTGTGCTAAAATTTGGAACTAAAAAGACAATTTTTTACAATTATACTAATAATTTGTGTTTGTAAACAAATTATTTCTGTCTACACAAATTAGGATTTCGAAGAGTGATGAAAATTGATTCCAAGACTGATAAATGGAAATCGGATCGTGCTTTAGAGAGAATAAAAAATTGATTGTCCTTATAGTGAGATGCACATTTTTGGTTATGTAACAGATGGTTTCCAATCGCTGAATCACAGTGCGGTATTGAGTTCGCTAGTTTTCCTGGGCGTTCTGGTTGTTTACGTTCTTGACTGGTCCTGTTCCGAATAGACTTCGGCACATGCTGGCGGATTCTGTCCTGCAAACGTTGAGACGTTCGACCCACGTACCGACTATCGCAGTGGCACACGTATTCATATACGACGTTACTTTGTTGAAAAGTGGGAAGAACGTCTTTATGTATAGCAGGTAAAATTCGTATAATAAGTAAAATTTACGAAGTGATTTGATTCGATGAAACCAAACCTTCTCACTCGGCATTTGGAGAGAGCTCATTTGAAATTTAAAGACAAAGAACTTGACTTTTTCAAGCATAGAGAATCAGTTTTTAAGAAACAATGCTTGGATAAAGGTGGCATGTTTTTCCAACAAATTAATGCTTCATTAAAGGCATCTTGATCGCCAAGCAAAAAAAAGCACATACCATTCGGGAAAATTTGGTCCTACCTGCTGCAAAAGTAATGGTACGTTGTTTCTTTGGAGATGAATCAGTGAAAAAACTTAACTCTATCTCCCTGTCTAATAATACAGTCCAACGAAGAATTGAGGAAATGTCAGTGGATATTTTGCAGCAAGTGATTAGTGATATTTGTAGATCGGAAAGTAGATTCGCAATTCAACTTGACGAGTCTACAGATGTAACAAACTGTGCTCAGCTACTAATTTTTGTTCGATATGTAGGAAAAGAAGACGTTGAAGAAGAGTTGTTGATGAATGCGGCATTAGAAGCAACAACTATAGGAGATGATATTTTTTAAATGGTGAATTCTTTTTTCAAGCAACATGGTTTAAAATAGGAAAATCTAAGGGGCTGCACAACGGATGGGGCCCCAGCTATGTTAGGACGAAAGTCTGGTTTTAGAGCTCGTGTCATGGAAGTAGCTCCTCATGTGAAATTTTTGCACTGCATGATCCACCGGTTTGCATTGTCATGCAAAGTCCTTCCTGCTGAATTCATTGACGTTTTATCATTGGTGATTAAGATGGTCAACAATGTAAAAGGGAGTGCGCTAAACAGCCGGTTGTTTAAAATTCTCTGTGAAGATTTAGGTGCCGATCACAGTGTACTTCTATTTCACAGCAATGTGCGTTGGCTCTCCAGAGGAAATGTTACTAAATGTGTATATGAGCTTCGTAAAGAATTGCTGGGATTTTTCCAACAATCCAATAAATGTGAAACTCTTGTCACTTCCTTGAGGGATGATTTTTTTATTTTGATCCTTGCCTACCTGGTTGATATTTTTGTTGCTCAGAATATGCTAAACCAGAATCTTTAAGGAAAAGACCTAACAGTGTGTGAATTCATAGCTAAAGTCAAAGCATTTCTGGCCAAACTTCGGTTGTGGAGGGGAAATATTTGCTTTGGCACCTTTTCCATGTTTAGTACAGTAACAGAATTTTTGTGTCAAAATCCCCAAATTGAGACCACAAGGTTCTCGGAATTGGTCACTGAACATCTCATGAAGTTGGAAAAAGAAATTGACGGCTATTTTCCAAGTCTTGGTGAAGACAAAGTTGCATATCTTAGGAATACTTTTACCGCGAACGCTCAGACACTGCAGGCTGGGACAGGTATGCAAGAGGAACTGATTGAACTTCAACATGATGGGTTGCACGCGATGTGTACTCTGAGAAAAATTTGGGATATTTTTGGTTTACGATGTGCAAGTCGTACAAAAGGATTGCGGAATCTGCTATTCAAGCGTTGTTGTTGTTTCCATCAACATGGTTGTGTGAATCGACATTTTCAGTGATGCTTGGAATCAAATCAAAGTACCGATCACAGCTCAAAACATCTGAATATGATCTTTGTTGTGCTGTTGCTAATGTTTCACCGCGTATTAATGAGCTTGTTGCTAAAAACAGGTTCATTCATCACATCAGCTAGGACTGCTGCGCTTATTCAGCCAATATATTGTTAGTTTGATTGTAATGTTTGTTTAAGCTTAGATTACATTGTTATGAATAACTTTGTGTGCTTTGATTAGTACTAATCACGCAGCTTTTTTGTTTTAAACTAAAATAATCAATTTTAAAGATTTAGCAAATTTAGAGGGAATCTAATGCGTTGCCTAGCTATAGAAAATAAGTTGTGCGTTAGAGCAAGTTGAGCTTTGCAGCTAAAAATATGAGAAAATTTTGGGAGTACACGAGCGAATCTATAATTGTCCAAATGATACCCAGAACAAAAAGTTTGGGAAACCCTGGTCTTAGTACTTGCGAAGGTTATTTTTATTCAATATTATTTGTAAATATCTCAATTGCTGTGTTGAGTTACGAAAATTTTCTGATAAAATACTTAAATTTTCTGGTTTTTAGACCAGTGGTTTCCAACCTTTTTACTCTGCCGGACCGGTAAAAATGTAAAAAAGTTTTCACTGTCCCACAGCAATATTGTAACGAATAGAATAAATAATTAAACTTCTCATGTTTACGACAGCTGTCACTGTCTAAATGAAATACTTTGGTATACGCTATGTATTAAAGAAAAAATAATTACAATAAACATTAATAATCGGTTCCATTCAAAGAGCAAAATGTCGATTTATTTCCACACAAAAACAATGTTAGCAAGAAATTTGTTGTTTTTCCGCTGCCAGTATGCGCGACAAATAAAACAGCAAAGAGGCTTTTGAAACACAAAGCATCAAGTCGATTTCCTCCCATTGTTTTAATCGAAGCCAGCGCTGAAAAAATTTTTCGTAGAAGTAGCTGTTGGAAAATGCCACAAATGATTTGGTATTTTGTGACTTGTGGACGTTTGTCCATTTTCAAAAGATATATGTAACTCTTTTTTATATCTTATCTACAAAGTAGAATGACAAAGAAAATTCAATCAGATTTTTTTTCGAGGGTATTAAGGTCAAAAGTGTTGACATCTTCAATGAATAAAATGTTGATCCAACGTTTCCATGCTGAGGATCCTCATGTTCATGAAAAAACTGATCAAAATTATTAGCCGACTCTTATCAAGCGTTGACTTACACTGCAGAATACCTTTTTATCTTTAAAATCAACACTTTTCAAATAGTCGTTTGAATTGAAATATAACTTTGTCTTTTTTTTGCACATGACTATCGCAAAGTGCCAGCTTTTTTTGAATGCATCTGTCTTGTTTTTTAGTACAAAAAATATTCGTGCAAAAGCTTTGCAGAGAAGTATTTAGCGCTTTCAAACGGCCAAATATACCAGTCAATTACGTAATGTGTATAACTACAACTCACCCAATAAAAATTCTGCAAATGGGGAATTCATTTTCTCTCAAAAAGAGTTTTGTGTTCTTTACTGGGTTCAAAAAAATGAGAAAAAGCTTTTCCTCGTGATAACCATCTTACTTCTGCATGGAGAAGAAGATATCATGCTACGAATCAATACTTTCACAAAATGGGCTAATTGGAACAGTATTGAGTTTAAATGTCAACTTCGGATTGCGTTCTTCAGCAGAATAACAGGCCAGACACTTTCTGTCAAAATTAAGAAAGGATTTATATTACATTTTAACATTTCGATCGCACTGATGATCAAACAATGATAAATGACACAAATTTTATTGTCAACGAAACTGAAAATTAAGCTTCATTATCGAACAACCTTGCGTTATCACGAAGCCAAAATACGCTAGTTTTACGACTTTCAATTGGACGAGCGTGAATTGACTTTAACCGAGAATAGAAACTTTGCAAAAAAGTAACGTACTTCGCGGACCTGTATTTGGAAACCACTGTGGTAGACTAGACATATTTTTTGATTGCTTGGTTGCCTTTAACAGGTTATTCCTTCCCATATTTTTATTAATTATCATATGTTTTTTAGAAGCAACAAAGCAGTTATTAGTATTTTTGTAATTTTACATTACGATTTCGTATTTTTTTAGATTGCTGATCTTCAAAACCAGTTGAGAGATGAAAACAACTTAGGAAAGAACCAAAAGTCAGAGTTGATGGAGACCCGTAGACAGTTGCAGACTGTCTCAGTCGAAGTCGAGAGCCTTCGAAGTGCTGTAAGTTGCCGTGAAAAAAACGATTTTCCAATCAAAAGTCGAATTAAAAATGAATTTTACTTAAGCTTTTGATTAAGTTTTTACAATTCTAAAATAAAGGCGTTAAAAAAATAATTGGATTGAACAAAAAAATGTTGGTATTTGTTCAATCTAAAATGGTTGTTATTTTTTAATTGTACCCGTTTTTTTAACTTGATATTTAAAATAAACACAACTTGCAATTGTTTTTATGGGTCTTGTTTTTTTCGACAAAATTTATGTGTTTGCTTATTTTTGTAGGTTTTCGTTCTTAAAAGTACTGTAGTTTACAAACTTTTAACATTTAAAAACACAAATAATTCGTAATGAGGTGATTTCATAAACGTTATACCATTTTGAAGCTTAAAGTAGAAACTAAATGTTGACTTTAATTATAAAGCCATAAATTGAAAAAAGACTGTCAATAACTTTAAAAGCAGCAGATCAAAATTTATAATAAAGTCAAGTTAGATTTTATACATAAGTCGAATTATTTTTGAGTTTTTTTTAAAACAACATTTATTTTTTTAGGAAATGTGTGTAGCGTTATTGTTTTTGTTTCGTATTTACGCAAAACGTGTTACCATTTTTTTTTATCACAGAATGCCGGTTTGGAAAGTCAACTTGAAGACATTGAAAGCCGCTATCAAAGTGAAATTGGTGGATTACAAAACACCATTTCTGTGAGTCTTTCAATATTTTTTTAAGTTTTAACTTTAACTACTTTACTTGATCCCAACATGTTTTTGCACTTTATTTTATGGAAATCTTTCGACGTTTATTAAACGCTGCCAGCCATTGTAAATCGGCTTTTATTTCGTTAAAACATTATAAATTTTGAAAGTTAAAATTTTAATAAAGTTTGCACAGGAATGGATCAATCCATAATCAAAACTTAAAAAAATGATTGTGTAACATGTGCAGAAGATGCACGGTATTACGGTGATGAATAGAACGTTTAGACCAATGGTCTCCGAAGTTTTTAAGAAGCAACCCCACTTAAATAGTTTTTAACATTACCAGTACAGGGAAACCCCAAAGCGAGTACAAAATGTTTCAACTAAAAATTAAAAAAAAAATTTTGCAGTAGCTGGGAAGCTAAACAAGTTAATTACACTGACCGATTTAAATTTTCACAAATCATAAAAACGCATTTCAAGGGTTTGATAATAACAAACACTAATTTGACGAATGTACGTGCTTACTGTGAACAAGCTTTTGAAATCGTGGTGTGATTTTGCTGATGCACAATCGCAAATCACGTTCAATGTCCAATCGATTTCTATGTTTCGTTTTTAGCACACTCATAGCACTAAATGCTGCTTCACAAAGCCGCTTAGTTGCTAATAGAGTTTAACTGTTTGATCATAAACGCTGATATGATTGGATACGTTGATCGCGTTGAAGCCCAAAAGAAAATGTTCGCTGACACTTTTGGATGTTTTTTAAACGAGTTAAATGTAAGTAATTCGGTTTGTTGGTTCATCTACCACATCTGTAAATTACTCGGCAATTCCTAGAAGTAGTTCTAAAAAATTTGCTGCAACAAAAGGATTGATTTTCCAGTCTTGGTCATTGGTTGGTTTCAGAATATCACCATAATATTGCTAAATTTTTTTTGTCAGCTTCTCAAGGCGTTCAATTATAATGTTTTTCGTATTCACTTCTTTTCCTGCAAAAGATATTTTTTCAACTCAGGAAACATATCAAAATCGCTTCGTTTTTACGTATGTCTGCTACAAAGTGAGTTTTTTATAATAAGCGGTAATTTTAACAGCAAAATCAAACACTGCAAACCGAGGTCTCTGCATAGATTCATTCAGAGTCTGAATTTCATACAATTTAGATTCATCTATTGTCTAAATTTTAAACAATGTAATGAGTGAAATATGTCCGACATGTAAGCAATGTTTGCAATAAACTTTTCTTTAGTAAGTCTTTCTGCTATGGAAACATTTTTTTGTTTATTCAAGAAAGAAATTGTTTTCTCACGCAGTTCAAAAACTCGCTTGAGAACCCGGCCACGTGATAACCACGTGACAACCAACGCACTTCCGTGAGCAAGAGCAATCCTGTGTGATCAGCGTCCATCTCATCACACAAACATGAAAACAAACGTTGGTTAAGTGGCCTTGCTTTTATAGAATTTACGTATTTTGTGACTGCATTCAATTTATCATGCAGTTCCTCAGATAAGTTTTTTGGCCACCAGAGTTTTTCTATGTAAAAAACAATGCGTTCATTTTGCGTTGGGCGCTTTATCTTTGATTCGCTTTATGACTCCGGAATTGATGCCAGTGCATGCTGCTGCAACATCGATGCAAATTCCAGCCCATTTTTTCCAACATAAAGAATTATCGCCAAAAAATCCATCAAAGCTTTTAAAAATGTCTTCACCTCTGCAATGCAACGTAAGAATGTTGCAGAACAGAAGTTCTTCTACAGCTTCCCCTCTCTTGAGGTACCAAATAAAAACTAAAAGTTGCTGTAGACATGCAATATCAGTAAATTCGTCCAATTGAATTGCATAAAAAAAGAAGCACTCACTTGACTTACGATTTGTTCAAGGACGTCATTAGACATGTCCGTAATTTTTCACTTCACTGTAGAAGAAGATAATGGGATTGGGTCTAGTAGTTTTCTTTCCTTTTCTCCTATCATAATTTTGCTCCAATTTTCTTCGCAACTGGCATTAATAAATTTTCCCAATCATATGAGGCTTCTTTTGCTTTGCAATGTGGTAGGATGCCGCAAATGAAGAATAGATAGCAGGTTTATTTACACCAGTAAATGTTGTCATAATATCTTTCTGTGATTTGAATGCATGCAGCTTTCGTTCAAAATGCAGTCTTGATAATTTGTACTTAAATGCCGTTGTAGCTTATTTTTCTTCATCGATTTTTCCGATGGTATTTTTAAACAAATAACACATTATGGCTTGCCATTTAACTCTGTAAAACCTAGTTTTAAAAACGATTTGTCATTTGATATTTTCCTTGTATTTTTAGAAGACATATTATCGTACGAGTATTTTTAGAAGACATAATATTTTTTTCCTTGTATTTTTAGAAGACTCGTATATTTGCTAAAATTAACAATGAAAATATTAAAAACTATCAATGTATACCGACAAGCAACAAATTTAAATGTACAGTACCTAAGTACCAAATAAAAACAAAGACAAACAATTAAAAATATTTATTTTCTTTCTCTATAATAAAATATTTTGCAACATTTTTAACTCTTAATAAAGAGTTATTTGAAAGTGTTATATAACAAACCACTAGTCAAGAACTGATACGAAAATAAAAAAAAAAACGCAGCACAGAAATCTAGTGGCTGAAAATAGTACTATTCGACGAATCACCGCAGTTTAATGAATACGACGTTAATGAATAAGACTCCAAACTAATTTCGATTATTGAACACTGTCTACATATTCTACACTTAAAAAACGAAGCGCCAGACAAATAAAACAAATACAAAACCAATTTACTTTAGTTTGAACAATTGTACACATTTTAGCTCTACAATCTCGAACGCAGTCATTATGAATACAATATATTTTATAATTCCAGGTATAAAGCGACCACATTTGGGGTCGCGATCCACACTTCGAGGAACACTGGTTTATTCTACTGTATCGGTGAAGAAATCGCTAATAAAAAAAATTGAGCTGTTAAATTTGAATTTTAAAGGAGCTTTGATCCAGCTGAAAATAGATATGCTACGACCTAAAAAGAAATGCTGTCAGTCGTTTGCGATTGTCGTAATTAAAAGAAGACGTTTGTCTGATGCTTTATTTTGTGAATTTGTAGCCGTCCTTTCAATTTTTTTTTTTTTTATGTAAAGCATTTCTTTGTTCAAAGGTTATAAAAGTATACTTGATAACAGTAAAATTACAATGGTGCTGTAAGACCAAATTTATTAGTCTATAGGCTACATCACATAATAGGAACAGACAATATAAGTCGTTCGCCTTTTACAGCAAGTTTGCTCCGAAGTATCTAAGCTTTTACAGTCATTTATCTTTATAAACACGGTAAAGTAAACAGTGAAACAGACGTACAAGTAGGCACCAGTTGTTTTATAATTTTCAGACTGGTGCTTTTGCAAAAGAATTTTTTAGTACGTTACATAATCAGAAATAAAACTTTAAATTTCAGTTTTGTGTTTTTATTTTTTGGTGGTAGAATTAAAATAAAAAATGAATTAAATTATACGATTTTTAGAAGAAGCACACCAATACCCACAGGCCTATTAGCCGAAAAAAATTTGGGGAGGCAGTTTAGTTTTCCCCAAATTTTCTGACGATTTTCTGAATCATGATTTTTCAGAACTTTACGGATGTAAGAAAAAAATTTGTCTAAAATTGAGGACGCTTTTACTTGGAATCCCTTTGATTTCTCAATTTCTTCCCAAAAACATAGTGATCTCTATAACAAGGTCTTTACCTAAAATCTTGCCCACACGTTTCCTTGTCGCTGCCCTAAAATGTTTGATTTTGCCGAAATGTTTTCTATCGCTGACCTAAAAATTCTGATTTTGCCCAAATTTTGAGACTTGGGGATCAATTTTTTTCATTTTCCCCCCGGCAGGTACGGCTATGCCAATACCATAAATATGTCAAATTGCTTATAATTTTGCCAAAAATAATTTTACAATCATGTATAAGGCTTAATGTTGGAATTAACTTAATATCTACGTTAATAATTTTTAAAGTTTTTAAGAAAATTTCTTGTAAAGTTTTGACAATTGTTAAAAAATTAATGACCTATATCTATGTAATTTTTAAGTTAACAAGAAAGTGACGTTAAAAAGCTTATTTTTTAGGAATTGGAACAGGAACTAAATGCGGCACGCGACAAAGTGCAGCGTCAACTTGTGGATTACAATGAGCTTCTTAATCTCAAGCTTTCACTTGATTTGGAAATTCAAGCTTACAGAAAACTTCTAGAGGGAGAAGAAAACAGGTTTGGTTGATTGCTTTTGTTAAAAAGCAAATTTTAGCTTAAAATACGTCGACTGCTAAACTAGTTTTCGAAAAATACGTTAAAAGTAGGATATTAAAAAAATTGCGAATTACATAAATTTGAAAGTGTGCTAAAAATTTTTTATATCTGACGACATGTTAACCTGATAAAACATCCACCAGGCGTCACCAGTATTTATCGCTGTAGAAACAGAATCGATTGAATACAATGATTATTGAAAGTCTTAGAAATAAAAGATAAACCGGCCACAAATATTGTTGATAAGGCCCAATTGAAAACTTTAAATTCAACAGTAAAAGGCAACCTGATAATATGATCAGTAAATTTTATTTGAAAACATTTTTTATTATCGTGTCTAATTTAAAGCAGAATGAAAACTAACGTTTTTAAAATCATTTCAATAATCATTAAAATGCGTTTCTTTGCTAAGTAAGGCAAAGGTCGTTTTAGACTGAAAGCGGTGGTGGAAATAAGAAACGGAAAGGGTAATTTTTGGAAGCATAGAAAAAAATTACACTTTCCTGTTGTTTTTACAGCGATAGCTTTCAGTCTCAATCAAGCTAAAAAGGAGAAAGTTTCAATTTTAATCTTTTTCCGCTGAACACAAAATATTTGCTCTTTGGTCTTTTTTTACGTTTCCCGCGTTGAAAACTCGTTTCCACTACAAGCGTAGTATCGAGCATTCTTAGTTTGTTTTATTGATTTTTTTGCTTCGCTTAGCGCTTAAGCATGGAAAGAAGTAAAAAAATTAATACAACAAACAAAGAATACTCCATTCTACGTTCGTAGTGGAAAAGGGCTCTTAGTGTGAACAACTTGAAATTTTTTGCGCTTTCCGCCACAGCACGCGCTTCACTGTTTCCGCGTCTGCTTTCAGTCTGAACTAACCTTCAAATCTCGGCCGATTTATAACAAGTTTGATGTTGCACTTTACATCGATGTGATTTTCATAAACATCAGTCATATAATCAGAGGTTATCAATATTAAGTTGTGAGTTTATTGCTAATCAAAGCATCATTAAAAATCAAATCTTTTTTTTTAACGAATTTTGAAAATCCGTAGTTTTGCATTATAGCTTCGTTCAGCGTTTTTGAAAATTCAATTTTAAAAGCTTTTTGGTTTTTTTATTGTTCAGGATAAACGTTTCTGGTTTTGGAGTTGGGGAAAGAGTTGGAAACTTTTCCGAGGAAAAAATTCAGGTCAATGCAGTTGAACGAGTTGTCCCAGGTGATGTGTATTTCGACTAATCAACGTAACAAAACTGGTACTAACTCTGTGTTGGGGATTTAAGCAGTTCATTTGTTTGAGTAGTGTCCTTCAAAAATCAGTTGCTGTGCTTTCATAAGGTTTTTAAACTTTATTTGCTTTAAAACTTCCTTTTTATTTTTTGCTTTATTTAAAAAGAATCAAACTTTATATTTTCTGGGGGCGGCATGAAATCCTGAAATTTTAATATTGGCCCCTAATTTTGTTCGCTACAAATTTATTAAAGTTTAGCGACAATTCATCATTGAAATTTTTAGTTGTACATTTTCTGAATTTTCTTTGATCGGAAAATTATTGGTGGTCCGCCATTATTTCAAAAAAGCAAAAGAAGGCTTGCTTGGTAAAAGAGTTTAAAAACCACTGGTCAATAGTGAACTTAAGGATATCTTTTGAATTTTAAAAATATGTTAAATTCATTAAAGTTTTAAACAAGTTTATAGCTTCATCTCAGTCTTTTTCAAAGTTTACTTTTAACTAAGATGAAAAGCAAAACCCTACACGTGGCCTGTTAAAGCAAATAAATATATCAGCTAATTAGAGTCAGCAAAAGTATTTTGACGATTGTCTAAGCTGCAGTCCGGAATCTATCGCGGGAATTTGATGATGAGCCGCCACAAATTTTTAGGTGACTCCAACGCCTTTCATGAGGTAGTTGATGACGAAGCGATTGAGATGCTCAAAGAGGTTGTCGATGAAAGCCACTTGGGACAGCAGAGAGTTTGAAGGTAGAAGACTGAAAGCCTGTGCCTTCTAATTATAATTTAAACAAAAATTGAATAAGAGAAAGCTCGCAAATTTTGAATTGCCTTTCTTAAAAACTTTTGATGATAGATTGCTTTAATTTTTTATTGCTTGATAGTGGGTTTAAAGCTAATTGTTCAAATTATAACTGTCGTTAATTTTTAACTAACGTCTTTTCACTAGTAATAAAAATTTAACAAATGGTTAAATAGAAAAACTTATTATTCATTTCTTTCAAAGGTTAAAACTTTTAAAACCTTTGCACAAACTTTTATTACTTCATCAAAACATTATCATCATATAAATGATTTATACTCCAGACTTGTAGCAAATAAAGAGCTTTACTAGCAAAACGACCTATTTGATTAAGAGCAAACTTTCTTGTAATAATAGTCTTATTCGATATAAAAGCATCATAACAATAAAGCAAAGTAAATGCAGGCAAGTTTCTTCAAGTCGACATGGCAAAAATTTATTTCAATCTAGTGCAGTGGTTCTCAACCTTTTTTGTTGCATGCCTCCCCTTGCTTATTCTGAACTTTTTCATTCCTCCCCAATTGTAGTACATTCTATTATAGAATCAATAGACAAAATACGGAGACACACAAATTCAGAAATGCATTTACTAAACTTTCAAATTAATGCGATACTTGTCCTTACTTCATATCTCAAAGCAGCCAAATATGAGTTGCAGTCTGAGAGAGTGCACATCACAAATCATCTTCAATGTCAAGTTTATTTCTTTGCTTGCTTTTTATTTGCAAAAGAAAAAAAAATGCTGACGACACCAAGGGTATACTCGTAAGAATGCGAAGAGCTTTTTCCGTTGTTTTGGGATAAGACTCTTTCGTCACGAAACAGAATTGTGGCAAAAGTTTTTCTTGGCATTCTTGACCTGCAGTAGAATCATTAATGAGCTTCAAAAGTCATCCTGGCATCTGCAACCTTTTCAACAGAATATCTAAAAGGGTTTCTTACAAAGTCAAGGTTTTTATTAGTGATTTCTAAAAAATTTTCTAAAAAAATCTCGCTTTGAAGAGGTGAAAGATGTTCCACAATTTTATTCTTTATGTGATCGGGCATGCCAGCTAGTCTTGCATTAAAGAGTATGTCTTATGTCGAACTTCTCAAACATTGAGTAGTTTTACATTTCCCACTTTTCTTTTCCAGCTTGCCAATTTAGACTTAAAGCGTTTAGCGCATAAACAAATGTGATGATGTTAGTCTCCTTGCCTTACATTCGAAGATTCAGTTTGTTCAGTTGTTCAAATATGTAATGTAGATAAGCAAGTGAGAGTATCCATTGTTTATCATTCGGCCAGGAATAATACATTATTTTGCTTTTGATTTGACAAAATTCTTTCAATTCTTCTTTCAGTTTAAAAAATCGTCGGGCAACGTTTCCAATGGAGCCATCGGGTCCAATTGCGGTACAGAAGTACCAGATGATCAGAATCTAGGTTCACACATAGCTCCTGCTTGGATGAAATTAACAATCTTTATGTCCTGATCTAAAACTTTTTGAAGTGAATCAGAAAACGTTTTGGAAGCTAAAACTTGCCAATGCACCATGCAGTGAACACCCCTTGCTTCTTGGTGCTTTTCTCTTCACATAAACTTGAAAACTAGAGTGGCATCCCAACATTGATGGAGCATCATCCGTGTAACAACCAGTACGATTTTTTTATTCCAAATTGTTCGACTCAAAAAAGGTTAAAACCTTTTCCAAAATGTTTACTGCTTTTGTAGTTGTTTCTAAAAGTGAATAGAAAAAAACTGTTTGTTTGAATGTATCGTTGTAAACATATTTTGCAAACACCATCAGCTGTGCACACAAAGAGATGCCTGTTGATTCGTCAATTTGAATTAAAAATAGACCAAAAGGAGTGGTTTTGATTTGCTCTACAACTTGGCATTTGATGTCATTAGACAAAAATTTGGTTCTTCTTTAAATTGATTTATTTCAAAATGAAACTAACGCTAGCTTTCGTTCAGCATCTCTTTTTAGCAATATGTCAGCCGTTTTTAGAAGACAAGCTTGATTAATGTGTCTGTAATAGTGTGGGGCTTTTTCTGTTTTGCAATTTTTAAGGCTACTACATATAAAGCTTCAACAATCTTGCAGTCTCTTCCAAAAAATTATCTTGAAGCATCCAGTCTCATCTTTTTCAAAGCTATGTTGTGTCGTTCAAAATAGGTTTTGTCTTTATCTTTGTTCTGTGGATGGACATTATCCAGAAAGTTTTGCTGGCTTCATTGAATCGTTACTGAGTACATTATTACAAAATGCACGTGTAGTTTTCTTGATTGCTAACCACGATAGATGTAAAAACATACTGCATATTAGATTCACCATACTTTTGCTTTTCATTACTCATCTTAATTAATAGTTAGCTTGGCTAAACAGTGACGACTAAATCTGTAATATTAAGACACAAGTTACTGTATCTATATTCACTAGCGCACCGAGGGGGAGGCCGCTGTGCCATGGCCCTCCCCTCAGACCCTAAAAATGAAAAACTGTAAAGCAAAACCAAGCAGTTTTAGCAAAAGCAAAGCTGGTTTTTCGCAAGTATTTGGGGTTCGCCCTGGATTTTGAAGTACAGTATATGCGAACGCAGTGGTGGATATTGGGTGAGGCGAATGAGGCAGTTGCCTCGGCCCCCCCCTCGATTTTAGGATCCCCCTCGAAAATAGCACTTATAGTTTGAGTATGCTGCAGATGTTATTTTTCAAGATTATTATGTAGTTGGGAGGAAAAGTGGTAAATAAAAGATCGATTTAAGATGAAAACCTTTTTTTTAAAGATCACCATGATTTTGGGAGAAAAATGGCGAAATCGGAGACGAAATGGAAGTGAAGACTTTTTTTTTTAAACCTTTTTTTTTAGTGAAGCCTTTTTATCAGCATGATGTTCGGAGAAAAAAGTGAAAGACGAAATCAAAGTCCTTTTTTTTTCTAGAGAACATTAATTTTTTGGAAATTCTTGCCTCAGGCCCCTGAATATCCATCACTGTGCGAACGCTTTTTTGGTTTTCGAGAAGCTTCCGATTTGACCGGTATGAAAATGCGTCTTTTCAGGTGTAATTTTGCAAAATTTTTTCGGGGCATGCCTCCGACCACCCTATAATGGTCGTGCCTTCGGCACTGCCCAAGTTGATTTGTGACGTCACACGATTGTGACAAAACTTTGGCCACCCTCAGAAACATTCTGCGTACGCCACTGTCTATATTAATGTACAATAATAAATTTAACGCCTACAGATCCACCTAAAAATGTTAAATAACAATTAAATCACTACTTTTTCACTAGGGCTGCTCAGTCTTCCACGCATGATGGTCAAATTACTCCATTGTTACGCATGCATCGGCAGGATT
The DNA here is from genome assembly GCA_963680785.1 of Diplosoma virens. Lineage (NCBI taxonomy): Eukaryota > Metazoa > Chordata > Ascidiacea > Aplousobranchia > Didemnidae > Diplosoma > Diplosoma virens. The sequence continues at coordinate 33,732,328 of OY796886.1, read as the reverse complement.
ACCATTTCGTGCTTATTTCTAGAATTTGTGCTTATTTTTAAACATTGTCTTAGAAAATTTTAAATTTGCTTATTTTCAGGGGCGCCGGAAGCGGGAGAGCAGGGGGAAATTGCCCATGCCAAACGTTTTTGGGACGAAAATGGAGATTTTGAACATTGATTGAAAATGATGACCTTTTTTTTACAGAGATCACTACGTTTTTGCGAAGAAATTAGAGATTTTGGACACTGATTAAAAGTGATGGCCTTTTTGGGGGGACAAAAATAGAAATCTGGCTGGGCTTATTTTTTGGTCAGTTCGAATGGTAACTCTGTGTATAGGTCTTTGAAGGTGGAATACTGCGTAAAAAATATCAAAATTTGTAACTCGGCCTCCGGGTGTCTATGTGTTACTGTTACATAAGAATAGAGAAGTACCATCAATCAAAAATTTCAAAAAGTAGCTCCAGCGAAAAAGTTAAACTGAATTTGTTTGACAAAACATAAATGTATTAAATGCACAAATTCCACCCCTAAAATCATGAAATTCCTCCCCGGTCGAGAACAACTGATCCAGTTAACTATTTCAAAAAAAGTTTCGCCAAATTGAACAGTACTTAACAAAGTTAACTAACATGTTTCTTAAAGTCATTCAAGTGCAAAATGTAATACAAATTTAGTAAAACCACAAAACCACCAAATCCAATTCCATCAATTATTTTTATTTATAAATTTATTAGTGTCTAAAGGATAGGTAATCTTGTTTAAAACGATAATTGTAAAATTGTGAGTCTAAACTTTTCAAAAACTTTTACATTTTGCCCTTTTAAAATTTTACATGACGACCGGGAAAATAATTCAAAATTAAAATTAATCCTTTCATAAAAAATAAAGGAAAAACTATATACCTCTTTAAAAATTGGTTTTAATAATCTTTTGAGATGAATTTATCTGTTGTATAGCAAGACAAAAGAATTGTTGAATCCACACAAAAGACTTCATTATTTTTTTTTATATATTTCCTTCTTTTAGGCACGCTTTAATATTTGAATAAAAGATCTTAATTTTAATTAACTTTCCTTTTCAAATATAGCGCCTTACTATTGCCAATGATGTCATGCACTAAAACTAGCATGTTAAATTTGCACTTCTTTAAGAATGCCTTAGTATCAACTGGGATATTGGCATTGGGTTTCGGGGTATGCAGTTTATCCATTCAATAGTCGTTGGAAAGAAAATTTTGGGGTCATTTTTTGTTTAACATCATCTTTATCATTTTCTTTATTTCGATTCATTTTTTTGGGTTACCAGAAAACGTTTAGAAATTGTCAAGCGATTATTAAGACTTGCATCACAAGAAATAACGAGAATAATTTAACCAATTATTTGCTTAATGAAATTTTTTCGTTTACCAGTAGATTTTTGATATGATGAAATTGCAACTAATGTCAATGTTATGTTGACCTTAATATTGTTAAATTTTAAACTAAAATCGATGCTGGTTTTTAAACTAAATCAAGCATGAAAATAACACTTTATCATTTTTATATAACTTACTTGAACTCATTGCATGAGTCTTTGCTTTGGTTTACCTCTGTGCAACTATACTTAAAAATTAGGAGCAATGAAAAATGTTATAAATTGAAAACAGGTTTTGAAGCATTAACTTCTTATATAATATTTGTGGACTCCTATAAAACTTTTTTCATTTTAAATTACCATGTAAAAAACAATAAATTGCAAAAAAGACGGATATAGCTTTTCTTACATGTGTCTTCGTTTAAAAAAAAATTGAAAAACCAAAGTTAAAAAGTAAAGCCACTGATATTACATTAATTTGATGTTAACGTGAAGCAAAACTAACATGAAATGTTTATTACAGTTTCAGACAAAAAACATTTAGGTGAAGGATCTTCTTCCTCTGATTCATCTTCGAATTCGGAAAGTGAAACCTATTAATAAATCGCTCAAATTTTTTCATCTGTAAATAAATACGGTTTTTGCTCGCTTAGAGAAACCTGCATTTTTAAAATGACTCCATACTAATTAAATGTCTTTTTTCCTCAATTAATCTAGTTTGTTTCAAAAATAAATTTGATCAGATTTTTAAAACTACTGCTATAATATGAACACCATTATGGCGGTAAAAGCAAAAATCAACACCATTGCTATGCTTTCGAATACTATAGTTGTAATAACTTCGCTTTGAACAGTGGTGGCAACCTATTTAGTTGCTGCTCCTATGTTTTGTGACGATCACTTCAAGTATGTTGAGTATATAAGTAACAAATAAAAGACCAACTGGTGCATCACGTGTGTTCATTTACTTCAAAGAACGTTTTATAGTTCCAATTAAGCACATGCTATAGTAGTTTTATTCAGCTGGAGACTAGTTGCATCTCTGTTTACAGAAGCAGGCCAAGTTCGCTTGCAAATGAGTGTTTGCCCAAAGAACGTTTTGGTTTTATGTTAATTGAACGGAAGCATGTGCAAGCTCTGCCTTCCGATGAAAGTGACACGATATTTCGTGAAAAGAGCACTTGAAGATACCAGCACTTGTTTTTGTTTTTTTTTTTTTTTTATTTTAATCTCTATATTTATCCTCCTGACTCGCAGGAAAGCGACGGAGGCGCTATACATAGGGTAGGCAATTACCCCGACCTGCTTCCGGAGATGCCAAGATATTGTTGTCCGCTTGTAATTTAGTAGAGATATTACTGTAATTTAGAACTGCTTGTCAAGACCACCAAGCAGGGGAAAGTGCCGTAAAGTGTTTTTCCCAAGAACACAACAGAATGGCGCAAGTGGGTTTTGAACCGAGACCATGTTGATCATCAGTCCGGTGCGTTAACCACTCGACCACGCTGCCGACATGTTTAAGTATGTAGTCTTGTAAGTATGCAGTATAATGCAGTAAGTATGCAGTATAATATTGTACTGTTTAAGTATGCAGTCTACCTAATCTTAACCTACCAAATCAGATAGTGGAACGCATAAGGATTGTAGAATGCACACTTAAGCCGATGACAAAGAGTTAAGGTTGCGTAGATCGGATACATAACCAGTACCCCTGCATTTAAGTCAGTTTTTAAAAAGATTGCAAAAATATAATCACATCATTATGGATTAACTTTTTTCAGTCTTTCAAATAATACGAATGGCCTGATGAAATTAGGTTAGAATACCAACAATTAATTGATAGCAGAGAGTTTTCCAATCCAAACAACAACTGCAAAAAATACAACTTGGCTAAAAACATTTTTCTTTGGAATTTTTGTGTTTTGTTTTGAAATATGTCGTATTGTTAATAATACAAGTTTTAAAAGATTCTTATATAAAATCAGTGTTTTTCCGAAGTGTGACACCATGTTTCGGTTTAGTTTTCCATCCAGCTTCCCGCGTGGAACTGTCACAACGATACCAAATCGTCATCGAGATTTTGTCAGATTTTTTTCGTCAGAGAATTGAATTCATGCGCTACTACACACTTCCAATCTAACTCATACTTTAAATCTAATTTTAGCTTTAAACCATGGAGAGTTTTTCAAAATTTTGAACAATTGCTTTTTTAAACAAGTTAAATAAAACGGATCTGTAATTGTACAATAACTGCATTAGAATTTGTTAAAGTAAAAAGGTTTTAAAAGGTTTTTGCTAAATGAATTTTTAATCGATTCTCTAAATTAAGGGTGCGCAATGTGTGGCCCTTTGCCATTCTTTGTTCGAGCTTTTTTCTTTTTTTGCCAGCTATTTTCCGCTCCACCGACATCACACTAGGTATCATTTGACCATTTTTAAGCTTTTATATATCATGTAGTGGTAAAAGTGAAGATCGAAAAGTGTTTTTGACTTCTCTTGCTTCTTTAAATTAACTAAAAACCAAAAATATCTTCTCTTTTAATCAAAGGCTAAAAAGTACGTTGTAATACTTTACGGTCCCGAGAATTCAATACTTTTTCCTCAGTAGCAATTGTGTTTTAAATATTAATAAGTTCCTCATCCCTGCCATAAATTGTATTCCTTTCATTGAATTTTTATGTAACATTTGGCACCAAAGCCGACAAGTTAGCTTTCTTTATTTTCAAAGTCACAACATACTTGGCAGCGCAACAAAATATCTTACATGTGTGAGCAGCTTTGTAAACGGCAATTTTACCAAGAATTAAAATTTGGTTCTGATTCAACTTTTCAAAACTTTCGGCTTTGTCCCATTGTTGCGTACAAAACACTGCAATATTTACCTTTGAGAAGTCGGTATTAGTTGGTTTTTGAGAAGATGTAATTAGTTTAAAAAATAAAATGATGTTAAATTTTGCCATGATTGAAGTAAAGAAACAAAGATATTGGAAGAAAAAATTGAAAAGGTAGATAGACACGAATTCTTGTTGCACTAAATCGATAAAAATATTTGACATGGCAGATGAACCAGTTTGTTTTGCATCTGAGCTTTGTTGCATGTAAGTCTACCCAAGACTTATTCCACTCAAGGTCAAATTAACAGTATTACTTTTGCGAAAAAAAACTTTACCTCTTTTTAGCTTATTTTTATAAAAAAAAGTTGAATTTTCGAAATCATATGAATTCTTGTCCTTTTGATCACTGAATTAGACTGAGCTATGCTGACTAGTCTAAAGATTCTATTAGAGTTGCAATAGCGCCACTATACGAGAGTAATTTCGATAAAACCTTTAACAATTGATAAAAAGGAAAAATTATCCTTAATTTATTTTAACATAGACATCTCCATAATTTTTCTGCATTCTGTATCATTGACTGCGTAAAACACCCGATATAAGATATAGCAGGGGTCGGGAACCTATGGCTCGGTAGCCAGATCTGGCTTTTGATAACAGCATCTGGCTCTTTTGTTGCCAAGTATAAATTACCGCACATAAAAGAAAAAGATCTGCGCACACAAGATTTCAAAAGTGAAGATCCTTCTTTAAGAGATCATTACGATTTTAAGACGAAAATCCAGAAATCAGAGTTAGATTGAATGTGAAGACCTTTTTTTTTTGAGATCACTACGTTTTTGAGCCGAAAATCAAGAAATCAAAATAAGTTTGTTCGCGAACAAATTTCTTCCCACCCAAATAGGCTAAAAAATTAGAGGAACATTGTTGGCTCTCTTGGAAATACATTTAAAAATATGTAGCCTTTATGGCTCTCTTACCCTAAAAGGTTCCCTACCCCTGGGTTGTAGTTTGGCGCTCAATTTTTTAAAGGATATTTAAACCTTTCTTGGGAAACGTTTTGATGATGGATCCCAAACTCAAAACTGTTTTTGAAAACAACCCTAAATCTAAACTCTGAAATTTCATTTTAATTGATGAAAATATCAAATTATGACGTCTTGTTTGTTTGAAATCACACGCATGTCAACATACGTATGAATGCTGCTTCTTAAAGGTTCAGGATATAACCTGCAGGGCGGCTTGTTTTTATATATCCTGTTTTTTACCAATTTATTTTGCTTTATTTAGGGTATGCACATTGTGTTAATCCGCATAAAAAGAATAGCCTATCTATTTGCTGAAACGAAAAGCAATTTACAAAATTGTTTGTTGTTGTTGTATGATTGCAGTTCGATTTCAAATTCGGTTAAAATAGAAAAATGCGAAAATAGAATCTAATTGTCACATGAGACTTTCCATATAAAGTTTTTTATTAACAGGTCAATTGCTTACGCAGTTTTGAAATAAACGAAGCTCCCTCAAATCGTTTTATTCAAGATATTTTTGTTTTAATACGAAAAGTTTTTAGAAACTAAAGTAGCAGTAATTTTTTTTGACAGTTAAAATAATAATAATCAAAAAAAGGTTCACCTGCCAGCTGTTGTTTATTACGTAGCTACCTCGTTTAATTTAAAACAAGTTTTGTTAATTGCAGCTATTAACCCATATATAAAAAGCTTTTTAGTAAAACCTACTGCTCCTCTAACCAAAGTAAATAGTAAGTGGAGCCAAATTTAGCGCAAATACAATAAAAACAAATTAAGATGCAAAGCGATTTTTTTAATACAATAGGCAGGAAAATACTGCATTTTATGTCAGAAAACTTTATCAACATTTAGTAAATTAGAACTGAAAACTTATTTCCCTAAACGACTTTAATTTGTACTGAATTTTGTTGTTTCAACTTTTGAGTTTAAATAAGTAATAAGAATATCACAGAGATCTAACATCTTGTGTATTAATTTATCGAATATTGGAACTATTTTTAAGGATTTGCAAATGAAAAATTTATTATGAAGCTATTTTTATTCAGCAACTTTTAATGAAAGAAACCATTCAATTCGTCTTGGGTATAGATAACTGATGATGTGATTTACATTGTGCTATAGCATTGGACTTAAGTTGGGGTCGGACAGAAGATTAAACTGAAGCTGTGAACAATTTTAATTAAAACTGTGCAGCATTTTTGTTCTCGCTGGAATTCGTAGGAGACCAACATTTTCCAAATTTTTCGCAGCGGTAAATTTTGTTGCCAGCAAAGCGAGAATGGAAAAAAAACCTTCTTGTTGACATCTATTCAGTGAAGTGAAAAAAAAAGGCAAAAAACAACAAAAAATCTTTATTTTAAATGTGAAAGCAAAACTCTGTTTTGTTCTCAGAAAAGACAATTATAAAGGATTAAATACTATGTCCATGGACCGACCTCAGCTAGAACAGACCTACTGTCACCCCATCAAAGTTGTACAGCGTTAAAAAATCTAAGTACACTTTAAACTTCACTGTACAAGCGGTTTAAAAAAACACTGTAATAGACCAGTTCGTTTTTTTTTCTTACAAATTTAACGAGTAAGATAAAATAACATTCTTCTAATAAATTTTTGAAAATCATACAACGTTGACAAATTCATTCGTTTAAATTTTGTATTGTGTTTTTCTCTAATATTTAATTTAAAAAAACATTGGTGTGGGTCCATCGTTAATTTAAAAAGGCAAATGAGATCTACCAACCAAAATGATTTAAGATCCACTGTAGGCCTACTATCGACGCAAGAGCAGCGTCAATTTTTCATTCCAATTGGGGAAAAAATTGAAAAAGTGCCCACAGTACTTAGAAACCCATGCTAAATTACGCTTGTCCCGTGATACTAAGCTAAGTCTAAGACCAAACAAAAAATTTTTTAATTCGATTTAAAAACCAAAGAGTGAAATCTTCCTCGGAAAATTAAGTTTAAATTTGCCCAGAAAAATGCAACTTTACAGTTTTTGTTAGTTTGATTTCCGGATTTGACCTTTCCTGGCAAAGCATCGAAAACAAAGTTTTCAATCACCTTGTTAGCAACAATAATATAAAAGAAAAAACAAAGAAAATCAAACTAAGACGTTACCGAAAAAAATTGTTAATATTATTTTCCAAAGCACAGTCTTCAGTTAAAAAATAACAATTTATTTTAAATCAAGATATGATTTTTTAAACATTTATTAGCTGGAGTTACAAGGTAGGGCAACAAGCAATGCGACAACGTAGGGCAATTTAACCATCCAGCTGTGCAGTCTGCAGCCACCTAGTGGTATGTACATTTCTTTAAGCAAAGACCAAAAGTCTGTGAGGTGTGTCTGAGCGTTTGACAAGAAAATTTACCACTTTTGTTACAATTGGGATTATGTCATAGAGTGCTGAATTTCTACCACAATTGCTAAACGCGAAATATTGTTAATTACTGTATATCATTTCGAGCTGAGATGAAAATATTCGCAACATTTAATGGAACAGTTTGTTGTTTTTTTCATATCTGCAGTTATGCCTATCTCTCTTCTATCCTGCCGAAAATAGGTCAACACTTTTCCTCAAAATAATGGTCCTTTTGCTCGGTAAATCATCAAACAAAATTTCAGAGCAATTCAAAAAGGCCTCCTTCACAAATACCCCGTCAATAATTGGTTCTCCATATTTGGAAATGTTTTCTGTGACTTGGATTACTGCTTTCAATGTTTGGCTTGAAGTACAAACAACTTTATTAAAAATATAGCTTTGTATAGTGCATTTTTTCAGCATCATTATTGAAGAATTTCTCGTGGTTTGTCTCAAAATGTCGTTCATGCTTGATGTTGAGCGAACAATATTTGGACAGCAGAGTCTCCTCGATCGTCTCGAGAAACGAATCCAAAACCAGCCGTCCAGGTATCTTCTGACGTCTGATTTTATTTTCTTAAAAAGTGGCCCGTAAACCTCGTTTTTATAAATCAAATTTTATAAGTGTTTATTCACTGTATTATAACAAATAAAAAAAACAGCCGAAACATCATAAGAACAAAAACAATTCAGTTTTATTCGGTTGTTTATGGACAAAATTACTTGAATGCTTTGAAGAGAAATCCTTATAAATTTCTATTGTACATCAAAGTTGAGAAAATTTAGATAAATGATTCTCCTATTTCAGCCTTACATACAGATGCTATTATTTTGCAAACAAGCTGTTGGCGACTTGCGGGAATAATTCTCACAAATACATTGTTGCCAAAACCAAACGTCACAGTGCGTCGAATTCTCTAGGGCTCCATAAAAAACCACCTTGGGGTTCCTGGAGTTGCCGACTCCTGTTGTAGATAAACCAATTCTTATGAAACTTTACTATAGTTTGGTCGATCCCATTTAAATATGGTTTAATTGCATGGGGGTAAAACTGTAAAAACAATATTGCATAAACTACAAGTGGCTCATAACAAAATAATTTGTAACATTAACTTTAAATGTATAAGTAAGGTATTTTTTTATAAACTAATAAATTTATTAAAAGTTGATGATATACTATATCAACTCGAATTAACAAAATTTATGTACTTATATTATCATAACAAATTACCTGAAAATTTTAATCATTATTCTAAATTAGCGAAAAATCAACACTCAATGCGCAGCCAGATCAATTAGTAATCGAAATACTTTTTGTAAAGATTAAACTTGCATGGTAGACAAACTTTTTGCAATTTTACTAGAGTAAAACAGTGGAAAACAATTTTTTACGGACTAAAAAATCTATCTGAATTCTCTCTTCTGTAAGTAATTTTAAAATCATTTGCTAAAATTGTATTAAATGTTTTAATCTCTCATAAGAAAACATTAAAAGTATGAATGTGTGATTCATATACTCTGTACATGTATCAAACGTCATTCTTAATCAAATTTGCTTTTGTACCATTAAACATTTTATTTTTTTCTGATTATTGTGTGTAGCCTATGCGTAGCCTAATAAACTTTGATATGATTTTATTTAATTAAATTTCAATAAATTCTTGGTTACGCAGAACTTTAAAATAACCGATGATATTGACGGAACCGATAGAAACGAAGAAAGAGTTAATGATTCCGTAAATATCATTAGTTATTTTAATTAGATTTATTTTTTACTAAATATTTAATTTTTTCTTTTTTTTCTCGTAATGTAATTTTAATTTTTTTTCTTGTACGTGCCATTTAAATATATTGTATTTTTTTTTTTTGCTATTGTGTCAAAGAATTTTTGTTTTTTATTTTAAATTATGTATTATTAAAGAAAAGTTTTTTTTCAGTAGATGACCATTAAATGGTCTTGCACTGTCCTGTTTGTTTAAAAAAGACTAAAATAAATTTTTAATTACTTTTTTAATTTTTTTTCAATTAATCTATGTAATTATTAACAAAATTCTTTGTTGACCAAACAAAAATGAACTTGCTGTTGCAGTGTTACAAAACAAATGTAGTTTTAAATCTAAACAACCACGGGATAAAAAATTTAATTGCTTCGCAAAAAGCTTTTTATAGAATTCTGGATTTTATTAAAAACCTCTGTCGTTTGCAGTGGTAAAACCAAAGGTTTATTGGTAAAACTCAAAACAGAAAAGCTTAAATTTAACTTAAAACAAAGGTAAAACTTAAAACAAGCTGAAGTTTATCAAGTTTATGAAATTTTGTTCAAATAACAGCAAGTTAATTGTCTAAAATGTCAAAAACTTTGCCACTGATAGGAATTCAGTTTTATGTTGTTTAACAAAAATAGACAGATTTTAGTTTGAGCTACTTTATCAGGGAAATATTTCGTCGATGATGATATACAGCAGACTGTGTGTGCAGTAATTTTTACGCCAGAACCCTTAGTTTGTAGGTAAACAACTTTCCTTCAAAATAGTAATTTATCGTCGTCGCGTTATTTGCTACAGTTTATTATGCAAAATAAACAAAAGCTATCTTTTCTGTTCAAAATGCATAATAAACACAAACTGACGCAGTATAAAGATCAAAGTAATTTCTACGTGAGGTCAAAATAACGAATCACAGCTCGATCTAAAAAAGAGAACTTTTTATTTGCTTGAAACGAAAATTTTTCGCAAACAACTTTTGTACTTACAGTAATCGTTTAAACTGTGGAGAAATTTTTAATGCTCCAAGCAAAATGTTTTGAATATCAAAAAAAAGCGAAACTTTTTAGGCAAACACAACGTTTGATGTGGTATTTAAAGACCGTAAAAGCAAAACTAATTACTTTGCAACAAAGGAATCGCTTTGTTTAGAATTGCAAGTTTCAATGTTATTTACTTCAATATTTATATCATGAATAATGGCATTATCAAAATTAACTATTATTTAGCAATTTTCAGTTGTTTCAAACGGATTAAAATTTTTCATAGGATCAATAAAATCAAATTTATTTTGGAGTTGCGAATATTGTCTGAAATAACTTCTTTCAAATGTAAAAAAAAAACTTTGAAAAGTTATATTGGGTTACTTATCTTACATTTTTTATAAATTACGAAAGTCACGAAGCAAAAATGATTTTGTTAACGATTTAGCACAATACAGATTTGTTGCGATAAACCTGCATTTTAAATAGGCTACCATAGATTCGCTGGTTGTAGAAAAAACCTTTCTAAAAAATAAATTTCCTCAAATATAGTTAACAATCTATTGTTCTCTTGCTTTTTATTTTTTTGACAATACGTTTTTGATAAAAATCTCACAGAAATCTGTAACTTTATCTATATTGAAATCTAAAACAAGGAGGCCTATTTGAATCTTACTACTCGCTTCGTATAAATAAATTTAAAAACAGTTTGACACGAAAAAGCTTTAACTTTAGGTTTCTTGTAAACATCGCTGCGACAGTGTTTAAAAAGCATATTAAATTTAATGCAATTTTTTTAAATTTTTTTGAAATTTTGAACTTTTAGCATCAGATTGATATAGTTTTTGGAATTTAAAAAAATTCATCAGACCTACTCCAAGCAAGTTGCCAAGAGCAACATCAGAAAAAAGAAATGCAGGCAAACTAACCATCTGCTGCAGATTGCAGAGCACAAAAATAAAATTCTATCTAGCAAAAGTGATTGACAAGTTTTAAAACCTAAAAGCAGTAATTCACAATTATTATCAATATTTTTTCAAATTTCAAAAAAAGCAATTTTTAATCTCATAATCAGGATAGATAAACAATTGATTTCCAACTACAAACGGTGTTTCAAGTTTTGAGGCCAGTTTGCAGTTGTGTGTTGACGGTTAGAATATTTTATGACAATTTCTTTTATAGTTCATTTTGTATCGCTAACTTCTTGCATCGTTTTACAAATTAAATAAAAACAGTTAATAAATCAGTTCTTATTGACATTTTAAATTAGAATTAAAACGTTTCTGAAAGAAAATAAACTCAAATATCAACCGTAGTTGACTAAGATCAAACAACGTTGCTACCAGTACATTTGTGAAACGATTTCATCAACATTTCCATATCAACCAAACAACAATAAATGGGCCAAAAGTTTATTAAAAATTAAAATTACCATCCCGTCATATATTATCAATCCAGTATCGTATAAAGTATAAATTGTGTTTAATTACTTTTAAAATAGTTAATAACTTAGAACCTCAGTACCTCATAGCTACTATCTACTTTTATCGACCCTTGCGAGAAAATCCCAGAATTGGAAGTGACCGTTTCATATTAAACTCTAAACATCATGTTCGAAATACAATATCTTATAAAATGTGTGTTTCTTGGAATGCGTTACCATATGAATGGTTTGTCTGTCTTACAAAGTTTAATAAAGATCTTAAGACCACCTATTTTAAACATGTGTTTGCCGTCTGCGTCAATAGTGTCTCTTTCGTATAATTGATTCTTCCATGTTGCAGTAAATAAACACAATGTTCAGTAATAGACCTAAGTTATGTTTTCCCATTAATTTTTTTATGTTTGTTGTGAATATTTCATGTCTTTGGTTTTTGTACATCCAAAAACTTTACAACAGATTGTGATGTTGCAGTAAATAAACGCAATGTTTAGTAATAGACCTAAGTTATGTTTTCCCGTTAATTTTTTATTTTTGTTGTGAATATTTTATGTCTTTGTGTATGTGTGTTGTTTTTATCGTTTGGAAAAAAGCACCCCGAAACCACACGAATTTCTTTCAAGGATTTGGGTGTAGAGCGGTATACAAAAACGTTGTTCTTATTGTTAAAGTTTTTGCGGAGTCAAGTTGCCGGAAAACGGAGAAAAATATCGAAGAGATTTTTCATTTTTTCAATCTTTTTTCTTCTGTTTTGAAATTTTCGTGTTGATCAGGCACGAATAACATTCTCTGCAAAACGCAAACTGCACTGATATTGACGTTCATGCCGATGTATGTTTGTTAGATGCAATTCTATCAATGTGCGATGATAATTGTCTTGACCGAGCTGCACAGTTTAGCTGGCGTCCGGGCACTTAATTTTCACGATACTATTGCTGAACATCTGGGCTAATGCAAAAGCAGTTTCACTTCAATTCAAGCTATTATCCGTCGCATCAGCACAATTTTGTTTTCCTTTTTTTCAAGCTAAGCGTTGTTTTTCTAATCTTTCTGCTAAACATGTAGGTTATAAGTTTACACCGGCCGAACCGGTCATTATTTTTGTTTATAAAATACCATTTTCTACACAAGTATAAATTTTCGATAACATCGTCCAACCTAATTTTTAATGTAAAAAGTTACCCACGAATTTCTCCTTTTAAAATTCTGATAGAAATCTTATTGTTTGTTTAAAGAGGAAAAAACCTTGTTTGTCGCATAAAAAAAACGCAAAAACTTTATTTATCATATTCACACTGAATAAAATCTTAAAAGTTATAAATAACCTTCTCAATATTTTTTAACCAACATATTTTTGTATGAACGACTGCAAAAAAACGACATGGTGTTTTTCAATTGAAATTTAACAAAATCAAGGCTTTCAGAATTTCAAAGTAGGCCGAAAAACGTCTTTGAACCAACTTTCCTGGGCATTCTATACATTCATTCTTTTAGAAAATGCCTTTGTTCATTGAGCAGCTAGTATGCAAGATTAAAAAATTTGAGGGTAAAACCCGATTTTATTTAAGTACGTACATTGCTCGACTTCATTTGAACTAAGAAGCTCCCACACATTAACCCTTTGGAGACCAAGTTGTATAAAAAATTATGTTCTGCATAGGATCCAAAAGTTTACCACAAAATAAACTTTTTATTTAGAACTGGAAAGTTTTTTTCTTTGTTCACCTAGATGGGTGCTATAAATAATGCACCCAAAAATCCGCAAAGTATTTTTGAATGATGGCCGATATATCAATCTATTAGCTATGGATATATATATCAGCAATCTATTGATATAAAACCGGTTATCATGATGCCGTCTAACTTGAGTTAAGGTCCAAAATTTTTTTAAAAAATTACAAATTTGGAAATGTTTTAAAAGAATAGATATTTTAATCTTTGCTTGGAACAAAAATTTATAAGTTTTGCAACATTTACATAACCAAAAATTATGACGTGAAAAATCAATACTTCTAATCTAAACAAAGAAACGCCACTGAAACGTGTAAGAGCTCGTTTCTACTTCGAGCGTTAGTGGGAGTATTCTTTGACTCTTTTATTTTTTTGCTTCTCTTAGCGCTTAAGTGTGAAAAAAGTGAAAAAAATCAGTAAAACAAACAAAGAATACTCCCGTCAACGCTTCTAGAGGAAACGAGCCTTAAATTATATTTTTGAAGCCTGGCTTAAGTTTGGTGGCACATGCTGATTTAGTTTAAAATAAACTAATTTCTTGACCTAGGCAATCACAATCATAGCATTTTATTTTGGATTCGATATAATAGTCTGTTTTTGAATACTATTAGGCCTATATTTCTTTATTTTTGAAATATAATTTCAATCCTATATTGATAGCTATCATAACATCAATATAATTTTATTGAATTAACAATAAATTAAACAAAAAATAAATTGTTAGAAGCAATTGTGCAAACCAAAAAAAGTCTTTCCATGCACAACTGCGTCTCTAACAGCTTCTCTTTATAATTAACGTAGTTTCTTTGGGTCTCGTTCACTGTTCACCGTAACTAACCTAGCACACCTTGGAGATTCCTAAAAATTTAAAAAGAATTAACTAAACTCGGCAAATAGTGCACAAAAACCATTTCTTTTTTTTTGTAACCAACTGAAACGCCGAAGTGAGAAAGAGAAGCTTTTGCTATTTTAAGTTTCCCCGTAAAGCCAATTGTTAAGTTCAAATTTATCCCCTGATGTTTTTTGTGACGATGTTTTACCGGACGCTATTTAGCCAAGAGTGGCCATTCTCCAAAGCGTATAAGCTTTCCGAAATAGGTATAAGAATTAAAAGAATTTCACTCATTTATTTCCATCAAACAGAAAAGTCAACTGCCTTTTTTCGTTAACATCTCAAAACGCAAGGATTAACGGTGATAAGTGCGCAGCATACGTCACTACACATTTTTGCACCACCCTATATATCTGCGAAAAATAATGATTCGTTTGAGTTTCCTGGCGCATTTATCGCATAAAAATTGTCTGTTCTACTTTGAAGCCTTTTTTTCAATTTTTTCGTAACCTGACTTGTCACAACATGACATACTCAAATCTGCACCAAAATCTAACTTCGATTTAACCTTAGTTAACTGCACGTAAATTCAGGTTTTTTAAACATCATTTCTTTTAACGGTTAACCAAACTGCCCAGTTTAGCAAGCAATGCTCATTTTTAACAACTTCTTTTTCTTCTATCGGTCATTCCCTTTAATTAGGAGTAACCACAGCATATCATCTTTCTTCAAACCGTCCTATTTTCAACGTTCGTCTCCTTCGCACCAACTTCCCCCATATCTTCTTTCACTACATCTAAAAATTTTCTCTTTGGTCTCCCTCTTTTCCTCTTTCCCGATAGCTCCATTTTCATCATCTTTCTTCCTACTCATGACACCTCAGCTTGCCCTCCCTTCATCTTCATTCCTAATCGTTCTACCTTAACTGTACCCATGATGTACTTATTTCTAATCTTGTCTTTTCTCGTCACTCCCATAGCAAACCTCAACATTTCATCTCTGCAACTTCCATCTCTTCCACTTGTTCTTTGTGACCGCCGCCGTCTCAAGTCCATAAACCATTGAACTGTACACTTTCCCTTTTACTGTAGCTGGTAACCTCTTGACGCAGATTACACCCTATACTTTTCTCCATCTGTTCCATTCTGCCTGCACTCTCTTCTTTACCTTCCTCTCACAACTACCACTTTCTTGCACTGTTGCTCACTTTTAACAACAATAGTCGTTATTCGATTGTGACTTTTTGAATATTGTTCAACGCCAAACGTAATAATGGCAAAACAATGCTTTAGTTGACAAGTGAACGTTTGTTTAAAAAAATTTGTTTTTAAATAGTCATAACGTGGGCGAGCTACGAGCTACGGGCCGAATCTGGCCGCCAAGCATTCAATATAAACGGTGAAAAAAGGTAAAATAAAAATGTTTTTTGGTTTTTTCCTCCATGAATAGTGAAATCCTAAGCGTACCAGCCGAAACAATGCTTGGGGCCAATACAGTTTTGCCCGATATAATTATCGGCATCAGGATGTAACTTCAATAATATTAAACATTATTCAAGAAGAAAGTGAATTTCAAGAATTCATCATATCCCGTAGATTCCAAAAAACGCGCGAGAAATTTCAAAAAACAAACAATGCATATTGTTTCATACACTCCATAGATTCCCGTAGATTTCAAAAAAATGCGCATGAAACATAGTGCCAAAAAGATTCAGAAGCAAGAATTTTGAGACACGTTTTGGAGCTGTTTTAAATAAGTGCGATTCCTCTGTCGTAATAGACCAATTGTAATGAACGACGATACGCAGTGATGACAAAAACGCACTCAGAGTATTTACATTGTCGTGTCTGCGTGTTCGACGGTCAATCGCGACACTTGAGTTTATTTTTTCGAGAGAATAATTTCATAATCATTCCCTCAGCCCAGTGATCAAATTGAACGTCAAAAATTTAAATAGAAAAAAGTGAAAAATATAAAAAAAACTGATTGCAGTTGCTAGTGTTGAACCAACCGATACGTGATGAAAAAGTCACGAGGTCACTCTTAAGCTTAATATACACTATATTGCACATAAAAAAACTTAATTTACAGTTCTATTGATGGGGGGTAATCAATTAGCCAGCAAAAACCCTTATCACAAGCTTTAAGTAACCTTTCGTAGTTGCAAAAAAGAATAAAACAAAATATTAAAAGTCACTGGTCACTCTGCACACTCACTGGTCGCTTTGCAAACTCACTAATCACTTTGTAATCTGACTGGTGACTTAGTAAATTGGTTTACTACAATTAAAATAATAAAAATTAACTTTCGGTCCAGATCGGAAACTTTTTTTCATGTTTCTTTGTCTGAATAATGTATTTACCAAAATATTTTTTAAAGGGGTTGATTTTTAATTTTCCGTAAATAGAAAAGTGATCACGGAGAGCAATGATTAATTTATCTCGAGTTAATAGGGCCCAGACTTAACATTACTTTAAATCAACATTGTTCTTTTAATTTTCTAATTGAGCAAAATAACCCATTGCTTTTTTACAAACTTTCTTTCGGTTTTCATCATGTTTTTCCCGTGAAAATAGCAGTACTGCCAAAAGTTCTAGACTATCTCGTTGCAAAAATTTTAAAAATGTGAAGATACAATCGAAAAATTATATTTGGTTGGTTTTAGTGCAAGTCACATGGTCCCACAAGTCTTCCCCAGTATGTAAAAGCAACACTAGATGCATTGTTTGCAAATCAATTCGTTTCGTCATTTGGTAAAAGACCTTGCAAAACAAACAAAAGATGTTGCAAGAGAGGCACTGGTGTACGGTAAAGAAACAAACAAACCACAATTTCACGATCTCTGATTGTGTTTGTAGATATTGGGATTAGTTTACGATAAAATGAAACCACAAACCTGTTGACTTTAATTTACTTGGTGAAAAAAGAGATTTTCTACCATATGGGCTTGCAACTGTAATCTAGAGTCACGTGATTGAGTGCTCTTGCTGCAATGAATTTAGTTTGCTAAAACTAAGTAAAAAAACAATTACAAGAATCAAAAGAAAAATAGGAAAGTTATACATCCGCTACGAAAAAAATATTTCTAACGAAATTGAAAATATTTTATGACTCGAGTTTTTCATAAAATCAAATACAAACTTTTTCTTTGAAACATAAAAATGTCATAAAGGAGCTTTTGGAACTGCTGCTGGCAATTACTTAACTTTATCAATCGCTAAAATCATTGCTTTTAACAAATCTTAAGTAGTATTATCACATGTGTTTTTTTAATTTTGTTTCATATTAAAATATTTTTAACAAAGCTAATTACTGTTAATTCATTTTAAAGTTCGATTTCATTGCAAAATATTTATAATTATTTTATTTAAGCCAAAAAAAAGAATAAAAAAAAAGATGAATCACCAATTTGTGGTGTTTTTTTATTCAATTTTGCAGCAAGTAAAAACGAAATGCAGCAGAAAAGAAGTTGAAATGGTAACCGAAGAAAAAATAAATGGAAAGAAGTAAGCCGCAGAAACATACGATTGCAATTACAGTGGCGAGCAAAAAAGTAAGACTTTTTTATTTTCTTAGAAGTTTTTAAAAATAACTTTGTTAAAGTTAAATTATATTTATCAAGTAATATATCGTTAAAGAGAGCACAAAAAATTATATCAAACCCGATATTAATTGACTTTTTTTTGAGAAATATAATTCAATTTTAACTAAGTTATTTTGAAAAAATCTAATAAAATAAAAAAGTCTTACTTTTTTGCTCGCCACTGATGTTAGAAATGTCAATAAACTTTTCTCTTTAAGTTGTGCATAATGAATACTATAAAATTACAATCTTTTTTATACAAAAAAAGACTAAAAGCAAAAAAATTTAGCTCTTGTAAAATTAACCCTATAGATCTACTTATTCGGGCATATTTTTTATCTATTAACTTTTTCCTTGCATTTTTTTCATTAAATGAGAAAATTTATCCAGTTACTTCGGAAAGGAAATGCCAATGTTGATTCAGCAAGAAATTTTTTCTTTTATTTTAAATTAATTGGTTCAAGATCAATTTACTTGTCTTTAGTGACGCCGAAATTTCTTTATGATTTGTTAAGTTAAAGTTTCAGGTAATTTATTATAGTTTGACGTAAAAAAATTCCAATTATTTTGTCATTAACTTTAAAATTTTAACATGTTTCTTTTTTCGATATTGAAAATACAATAAGAACCCACGTAAATGCAATTTTTTTTGACGATTTTAAAACGTAAGACCTTTCTTTAATTTCACGGAGTTATGTCTTAAAGACAAATTAAACGATGAGAATAGGGTTCTGGTACTTCCAATCGCGCTTATTAACATCTATCTTAGCATAAAATAAAATTTAATAATTTGAAAAGTGGCTGCTTTTTGCACTTTTGCTTTTTAAAAAAATAATCCATTTTTTTCAAATTTTGACGTATTTGTAAAAACAATTATTTTTCATGGATGAAAATAAGAGTAGAACAATTAACAGAAATGCGAAAACTGATTTAAAAAAAAGTATTTAAACTAAATTGGTTCAAATTGTTCAATAAAAAAATTTAATAGATTTGAAATAATACTTTCCTTTCGTATTAAATATGTTTGCATTTAATGATGATAGTGACTGCAACAGTGGCTTTTTTGAAACTTCTACAAGCCGAACCTCTTCGAGTCGCAATTTCTTAGACTCCTTTCAATTCTTTTAAAGTGTACTGTACATTTCAAAAAAGTGTTTTTTTAATAAAAATTTTTTTAAATCATCGTTTCTAAATGTTTTGGAAAAATTTTTTTTGCTGTTTGATAAGCAATTTTATCCGCTTTTTTACTCAGTAATCGTTAAGTCGTAATGCTCAGTTTTTTTGTAATTAATTGCGAGTTTATCAATTTGCATGCAATTGTAAATTTTTATGCAAATCTGCAAACACATGCTTTTCTAATTATTCCAATCTTCTTCAGTTTTTATCAGTTTTAATTAATTTGTGATAAATTTGGTTTATCGCCAAAAAGATTTTTACATCAAGCAAGGTAGCATATGCCAAAACCATTTATGAAGATAAATTTAGCAAAATTTTTGTGTTCCATTTTTTCAATTAAAAGCATTTCTGAAAACACCGTGTATATTGTGCGGCGAACTACTGCAAAGCAAGCTATGTTGGTGATTCCCCCAAATGCTTTTAGAACGCCGTAGAAACACAGAAATAATCCGAATCAGATTTGACTGCAAACGAGGTTTGACGAAGGCGTGTTTTTGACGTCACATTCACGTTCAATAGTAAAAAATTTTTGAGGTTTCATTGATTTTGCTGATTTTTTATTAGCTAGCCGAGTGTGGTTAAGAGCGCCGTGATCGTGATTGACACGAGGATGGTTCAAAACCTACTCGCGCCATTCTGTTGTGCTGTTGGGAAAGACACACACTTTCCTCTGTTCGATGGTTTTTGCAAGCAGTCTTAAATTTCAGTCGTATCTTTATGAAACTAAAAAGCAAAATAAAAATTTTCAATCGGGCGGCAATATCATCTCCGAAAGCAGGTTGTGGTTATTACTTACTCTTTTCATCAGCGTCTCCGTTGATTTCCTTCGAATCAGGAGGAGTAAACATAAAGATAAAACATAAAAAAACGATTTTGACTTGTCTGCGGCACCGTAAGATGATCCTTTCATTGAAATAAAAAATATTGTAAGCCATTTGTAAAATATTACTTTCTTGATTATGTTTTCATCATCCATGAAAAAATCTTGAAAATTTTTTGTTAATTTTTGCATAATATCATTTTGCTTTTGAACTATTTTTTCGCAGAGTGTTTAATTTTTATTGTTTTGGAAATAGGTGATTAATATTTTGTCTTGAAAAAAATTACTCATTAAAAAAACAGTGTTTCAACTTGAATTTGTATGAAATCAGAAAAAGCTAAAAGACCTGTTGTACTTTCGATATTTCGCAAGAGTTACACTAAAAAAAACTGGTGAAAAAGGCAAATCACGACAATAAATTCTGTGGGTGTGTTCAGCAGACAATCAGTCCGAGACAACAGCTAAAAGGTGAAGAGCAACCGCAATGTGGGCGTTGTGTTATAGTGTTCAACGTTTAAACCGAATCAAATTCGTCCGCAAGACTTTCATTTATTGCAGTATATTGCAAGCTTGCTTTTTTTCTAGTTTACGGCTTCAAATCTTTTTAGATGAAATAATTGACCAGTAAAAATTTAAAAATAAAATTGCGAAAATATAATGTGGAATTGGACAAAAAGCGTGTAAAAAAATTTAAACATGCCATATATTTTGTTTGTTTTAAGTATTAATAGAATGTGCAATAACAATGTTTCCGAAATCTTCGCTCTGCTAAAGATGTATTTTTTTCAGAAGTGTTTCTTTGTTTAAAAAGATATTTGTTGCTAAAATTTAAAAGAAATTTTATAAAATTTCCAAACTGAAAACTCCGAGAAAAAACTCGACGTAACTTTTCATCAATAATTTCTACAAAAATGTTTCGAATTATTTTGGTTTTCGCCTCCCTTCTAATCCTACTTGCTAATTTAACATCGGCAGCACCTTTAAGGTTAGTTGATCTTTTGCAAAACCTTGATGGAGCTTTGTATCAAATACTGTTTGAATGAAAAGAAATGACAAATTAAAGACTTTTGATTAATAAAGTAATACTGGTTAGCACAAATTTTGCCATCTGTTTCAAATGACTTGATTTAGACGCTCAATCTTGTCTTTGCGTCGTGTCAACGAAAATCGCGTGGATTAAACATTACTCTGAAAAAATGTACGTTTTGCTTGTTGCTTTACTTCAAATTTGTTTTACAGACCTCAAAATAAATCATTTCCCAGGACGACGGAAGAAGAAATTAATCCTACGGAAAACTCATCGGTGGCCAGGTGGGGACCAGATAGAAATATTTCTTTATTGTATTCTAGGGAAATTTTGACGCTCAAAAAGTTTTTCGCCAAATTACAGAAACAAAATTTTGTTTTTTACAATTTCAACTTGGCACAGAGCATCAACAAAAAATCAATTTAATAAATTTTAGTTGGAGATTACGTCATCGCGGCCACCAAGACAAACGATTCGGAATAAAAGTAATTGATTCCAAAGCGTACACTTTGGTTCTTGTACCCAAACGACGCCGCCGAAGCCCAGAAACTCGCATAAACGAAATAATCCGCAAACTCTTCAACTCAGCGACAAAGAACAAAATCAACCAGGCCAGGTGAGATGAAATTGAAAATTCGAGAATTTTTTAGCATTGATTTTTCACCTCATTTCAGATCACAAAAAGAGTATATTTGTTGTCGATTTATTCTGTAACTCTTTAAAAGCACTTTTGTTTTTTTTGGAAGGCAAGTTATTACATAAAAATTCTAAAAGCTTATAATTTTAGCGAAAATCAATAAAAAATTTTAGCAAAAATGCCTTTCTTTTTAATTCTAAAGTTTCAGACAGTAAAGTCATTCTTAAACTTATTTTTGCTTTAGAAATATTTTCCTTGGAAAAAATTTAAAATTCTAAAATTAAATGGCATTCACAGATGCTTTAATCGTTGTTTTTTCTTCACGCCAGACCTAAAAGCGAATATTAAAAGTAGGTCAATAAAGCGATTAAGTAGTCAGCGATCCGCTAGGTGGCAATATGTTTTTACAAGCTAGACAAAAGTTCGTCGCAAGTTTAGGTTTCAAATCAATTCAAACGCACTTCCCCAAAGCTTAGTTTATTAAAAAATGGTTTTGAAGAAGTTGAACCATATTTGAGAAATTTTTTTTCTAAAACTTAAACCGTGTCACTTCTGGTTGTCCTTTTGTGGAAATCTCAGTGAAATTCAAGACTTCTTTTACCGTCTGCAGTTTAATCGAACAAAAACACAATTATTATTAATACGTTACTTCCCCCTGTAGCGATGCAAGCACGTTAATCGGCTTTTCTGTTTGTTATATTTAAATTGATCAAACCTATCCGATTGGTAAAGTTTATTCTGTTGGTAAAGATTGGGGGAGTAATAACGGGTCATTCCTACTTTCAATGAGGACAAACGATCACTTCGATGGTCACTGATCGCCACCCCAACTCTTCTCTTATTATCTTTCCTACGTTTTATAACAAACAGGTTTTGATAATGAAATTACTCAGAAATATTCAACAGATTAATTATCCCTTGTACTTGGAAAAGAAACTGAGTTTGATTTTGATTAAAATTTTCAGCTGTTGTTTTTGCATTTCTGTGCATAAAACGATTAAAAGAATATTAAAAATAAACTTGTAATTTTTTTCAGCAAATCTCATCATTCAACCAACGCCACATACAACAATTGCTTTTTTGAACAGCTAGTTATCACGTCCAACATCAAATTGTCAAATAAACGATGCCGGTAGAAGGTTTAGCGATTCGATTGCGATGTTTGAAGCTGCTACTGAAAGCGTTTTATTTCTTGCCGTCAGTTTACTTTTCCGCGTTGAAAAACTGAAGTGTTACATGAGCTTTTGACATTCTTTTCTTTGTGTTTTATTCTTTTTGATTTTTTACTGTTTTAAGAGTAGGTCTACCCTACCAATGCACATTATATTTTGCGTTTTGAAATAAATTATTTTTTTTATTTATTATAAGACGGCATTTGAATTTTCGCGTTTTTATTCATTCTCAGAGAGATTCGCTTCACAATCAATTCATTCGAAATTGGGTCTGGTGCTTCCTACTTTAAGTGGCTTAGTTTCAAGTTATTTGTCTTCCTTATTTAGTGAATTTTTTAAATTACTTTCCCTTCTGCTATTTTGACAATTTGCTTTATATCTACGTAAGTTTATCAAAAAAACAAAAAAACAGAAAAATAAACTTCAAGAAGGGACTAAAACATATCCGTACAAAGTGGAGGTATGAGGAAATGGCCTCCTAAGATGTCAAAAATTGGAAAAAATTAGATTTTTTTGGGCATTGAGTTCGCCCTTTTTTGTGGCCGAAGGAAGTTACTTTATACGAATATTTTGAAAGGAGTTTTTCTACAATGTAGGACAACTCAGATCAGTGCCCAAATACAGCTAAGATTTAAATGTAAAAATTTTTTTGGTTTTCAAAAACCTGCTCCGGAAAAAGTAATTTATTTACTTGTACAAGTTTTTTGTTCTTTTTACAGCTAAAATCAAATGAAAGCCAAAAAAGTCTTCAATTTAAATTTTAGCTATATTCGAACATCTTCTTGGAATGATCCGAAATTATAATTCGGGCAATCGTGGCATAAGATTCGGGAAAATCCTTTTGCCCTTCCCCTTTAATGTTTTGGTACGGCTATGAACCAAGATCTTGATTCGCTTGTAAGGATTTTGGAAAAATTGCTATCTGGTTTTGTATAATATTCCCTACGATTCATTTTTGAACGAGAAAGATAGGCCTTACAAGTAATATCTTTTGTGAGAAGAATAAAAATTAATAGTGGTGCAGTGAACTTAAAAAGCTATTTATAAGAATTTTTAACGGATTTCTGCAAAATGACAAAAAATTTATTTTTTAATTGAAAGGGTGAGAATAATTTTCTATAAAATTTCTTCTAAGAATGTTTTCCTTTTAATTAAAATGACAATACAAATTTTTTGATTAAATTTTATTGTTATTTTCAGAGTTTTTTTTAATGATACAAATTCTTGTAAAATTAAATTCGGAAAAACATAAATAAGAAACAAATTTTTTTAATGCTTAATACGAGCAATAACAAAAATTTTAATTTTACTTTTACGTTGAATTGAAAATATTTACAGATAACACCCCTTTCTCATCTCGTACTTTGGTTTTCCCTACTCAGGAAAAACTTTTCGTCCAAGAGCAGGAAAAAACTAATTAATTTTTTGTAAAGAATAAATAAACAGATGTTTTATGAAGTTTTAGAAAGTTTTGGAAAACCGACCCGTCGTGCTTAAACCGTATTTATAATCATTTCTAACATCAAGAATCTAAAAGTGATTTAAAACAATTAAGTTAGGCTTTGTTAAACTTTTGGGTGCTTTTCGCCAAGTGCAGGTTTCCTGAAAATCAAAAAAGCTATATTTCTCGTGAATTGATGGTGTTTAAATATCTGAAGAGATGAGCTAAATAGCAAACCCTTGGAAAACTAATGAATCTTGTTTAAAAATCAACAGAAAAAAATAACGTTTAGTATGGTGAAAAAAATATTTTTTAAGACTAAAAGTTGTAATTTCTGAACAGACTTTTAAAAAAATCAAAATTAGTTATAATTGCAGAGAAACTATGAAAAGTAAAAGTTTGTGGAAACCTATAAAATGTATTGTTTACCCGCAATTATCAGCCATTCAAACGAAGTTTAAAAATTGAAGATTTGTCGTCGTGGTCGTCGTTTTTTAGCAACAGAAGCACTTTGGGCGATGAAACTTCAACAATTTATTCTCTCAGTTAATGTTTAATTATATTATTGAATTCATATTAATTAAGATAAAAATATTTTACATGGTCGTGAATTGGTTTGCGTTTTAAACTCCAAAGAAACTTCTTATCATAAAAAAATTCTCGTAAGTGGAGCATCAAACACTTTATGTTTAAATTATTTTACAGTAATTCTTTAGAACAAAAAGAAAACATTAGATCATGGGTGGCGAACCTATGACACGTGTGCCAGAGGCGGTATACAACAGGTTTTTTGCTGGCACGACCATAATCGTTTATTTTCTGGCATGGCCAATTTTTTGGGTAGCTACAAGGAATTATTTGGGCGAAATCATTTTTTTCGGCACCGACAACGAACTACTTGCGAAGGATAAAGTTTCCAAATATAGAACGATCCAGATTATTGAGCAAATATAATCAGATTTAACGTAAAATCTTCTTTTTTTTTAGTCATCACCATATTTTTGAGACAAAAATTTGTATGCGTTTTGTTCAAAATAACTGGCACGGTATCAACTTGATAAACAGTTTTTAATATTTTAACACGTTTGCGAAAAAAGTTCGTCACCGCTGTATTAGGCTCGTTGGAAAACATATTTGCATTATTTGATTAGCTTGGCAAAAAAACTTATTCCATCTGACTGATGCCAATAAATCTTTATTGCAAGCGCGCATTTTTTTGTCATAAACCGTTTATTAATAAGTTCATCCATAAATCGATTTCTTTTTCGAGCAAACATGAAAATATCAACAAATTTGGTATCACAAGACTGTTTCTTAACTCACAAAAATCTAGCTGGCTTGCCATAACTGACTCAAAAGCTATAGTCATGCAAAGAAGTTACAGTATATAAACCCATTTAAAAAACCCTTAAAGAGATTGAGATCAGCTTCTCGGTCAGTTTAGGACAGGGGTTTCCAAACTTTTTTCCAGGAGGGCCAGATTGATAATGTGAAAGTGACCGAGGGCCAAAAACGATCTCTAAAAAAAAGGTCTTTACTTCGATTTGATTTTAAATTTCGCTATAATTCTCCCAGAATCGTTGTGACCTCTAAAAAAAAAAAAAGTCTTCACTTAGATTATAGTATATGCTGTAGAAATGTAGCGCCTCTGCAAGCAGTAGCTGGTCACCACACACTTACTGGACAGAACACGCTTTGCTTCAGTGATCGTAGTGAAAAAAGAGCCTGTTTAAAAAAATTGTAAAATGTCAGCGGCGGGCCGGATTGAGTGTATTGGCGGGCCGTAGTTTGGCCACCCCTGGTTTAGGATAAGATTTAAAAAAATAAATTTGTAAGTTTCAGCAGTTCGTCCTCCAAAGTCACAAGCCATAAAAAAGTTTTCGGTGCCTAATTTTGATGCAAGGTTATACTTTATTCTTGTACAGTAAGAAATAAAAGCAGCAATACAAGTGCTAGCATCATCATCATCATCATCTTCGTCATCATTGTTATAAGCTTCAAACAATAATCCGACTTCTTTAGCAGGTGCAAAAATTATGCGTCCCAGTTAATTGAAATTTTTTTTTAAATTAGGTCTACTTCTGTATTGATATCACTGCAATTTAGAAATGCTTTCAAAGCTACCAAGCACAAGAAAATAATGTAAGCTAACAACAAAATGGCGTTCATCAGTCAGTCAGTCAGTCAGTGTTTTTTTATTCTCGATCATTATTAAACAGTTTAACACATCCTCACTCGCTCGCACTATAATTAAAGTAAATATAACTGTATTAATGTCATAAGACACTGTTTGTTATCCATTGTCAATCGCTTTCATTTTTTAATGGCATTATCTTATAATTTTATCTTTGATCTCTGAACGGCTTCAAGTGTTTTTTAGAATCAAAATTTTTTGTCGTGTCTTCGGTTCGCAAGGGCGCCGAAAATTTTTTTGGGTTGTAAAGACAAAAATTTAAAAAAAAAGTAACTTTTTTGTTGGAAAGGCACTCTCAACAAAAAAACTTAGAATATCACTGAAAAATTTTACTAAAAAACTTAGTGAAGGCAGAAAGAAAAGTTTTCAATAAAAAAATCTTGCAACAGTGTGTTATATACTAGTCCAGCAAAAACTTTTGCTTTGCCAAAATGACCTTGGGCTCAATAAAATTAAACACTTTCAATGCGGCTCCTTTTGACCAAGTGAAAGCTTTTTTCTCTTCTTAAATATTTGGTAAAATGTTTTTCCAATACGCTAAATTTTTGTTAGTTGAGACTGCCCTTTTCAAAAGAAAGGTGCTTTTTGGTAAATGTTGCTATATTTACTGTTATGTGTTGCTCTTTTTGAAAAAAGGTTGGTGACCCCTTGTTTAAATCGATATTTTTACAAACTTTGTTAGATTTAATATTGGTCAAAATTACCAACCAGTTGTAAAGAAAGATTTCACTCCATGACCTTGCTAATATAAAAAAACTATCTGTTTTTGTGCCCCCGTGTTTTAGAAATACTGCAGGAAAGTGCAGTGGTAATTATAATTTTTATAATTTTCTAATGATATTTAGTCAATAAATTTGTTGCTGCACTGATTTTTACTGTTTCATTTTTAAGTAAAGTAATGAAAAAAAGTCCAAAACAACTAAAAAATGTCGATTTGGAGCAATCCAAAAAAATTCAAATCAAATTTGTTTATAGCTTATTCATTCTTAGAGTACTTCACATATTTGTACTCCGCTAAGATGCAATCTTAAAATAAAATGCTATACTTCTATCTTTACAAAAATATTTTATTTATATTTTTTGCTTTTACTATCGCAGATAATAGTCAGCCTGTGATAAATAAAAAGACAATTCTGAAACTTTTTTTTGTATTGCCGCAAACAGTTTGGAATTTAAACCCTTTACCCAAGCACAATTGGCATAAAATTTCCAACGATGGTTCTAACAAAAGCTAGACTGAAAGTCAAAAAAATAGTCCTCAAATTTTCTTCGTGTTTAAGAAAAATATTTCCACCAATTGTAGAGTTAAGCAACGTAAATCTTTGTAATCATCAGCAATTTATTCGAAAAAATAAATAAATAAGCGTGGTGAAAATAATGTAACTTTCGCTTTGACTTTGATCTTGAAGCGTTGGCTTTGTTGTCTTAAGAAGGTCGTAACGTCAACAAAATTTTAGATTGTGTCTCATACGAGACACACTTTTTTTATAAACAGCTAAAAAGCGAAACCAAGTAGTAAAAATTTTTAATTTAAAAGTCACGCTAGATGTCGGCAAAGAAATACGCTGCGTTCAAGAATGCGATAGAAAACTTTATTGTTTCATGAAAACATACATTTCTTATTTTAGTTGCGCAATAGTGTTTTGCATCAACTTTAGGAATTAAAAAAATCAAACAAATGTTATAGATTGATATTAAAATAAAATAAAATTACTTCGATATCAATCTATAAAATTAATCAAAAAATTTTGATATCAATCTATAAAATTTGTTGTTTAAAGTAATATTTTATAATTACAATTTATTTCTCAAGTAATACTTTTGATATTTGATATTCATCTATAATACATTTGACATTTTGTTTCAACAGTTTTTCAAAAAATCTTATAATTTGAACTTACGTACAAACAACGTGATCAAAATAGAAACAAGTATTGAACTGAAAATTTGAGCATTTGAACACTTTGTGCATGTTTATTTAAAATGTATTCATTGTAAATTTTTATTTTGATGCGTTCATGCATTGACGACAAATATATTGCTTCTCTAAATCAATAAAAATTGCCTTTTCTGTCATCATGCAACTAAAATATTTGCTTCAATTATTAAGACTTCATTATTAAGCCAAAATCATTAGTTCAAGATAAAGTCAAAACTTAACAATATTAAAGTAAGAAAATTTCGGGGTTCAAAATAAAAATCCCCTACTTATTACGCAATGTAAGTTAATAGAACGTGCCCCTGGTGATTCATTCTAACAATTACATCTGTTTCTGTTGGTTCACCGAAGCATGTTAATTTAAGTTTGAAGAATTATGAGGAAATTTGGAAATAATTTTTAAACAAGCTGTATAAAGATGAGAAACACCAGACTCGAGTTTCGCTCGTATTAGAGCTCTAATAAGAAACACAGCTCTAATAAGAGCGAAACTCAAGTCTGGTGTTTCTCATCTTTATGCAGCTTGTTTAAAAATTTATTTAAGTTTGTTTACATTTTGACCGTTGGCCCTGTAATCTGTTAATTCTTACGGAACCTTTTTAAATCTTTGCGAAAACAAAGGTTTTGTAAAATTCCACTAAAAAAAATTGAATTAGCGATTATTGCCGTTGGCGTTGCATTGAAACTGAAAAAATCAAACTATTTTTAAAATTGTACTGATTTATTTATTGTTTTGTAACAATTCATTCTAGTAGTTGTTTTAAAATAATGTTTTTTCTTTTAAATTGATAGATAAAAAGATCAGTGATAATTAATTGTTTTAGCTTTTGCATGATTGGGTGAACTTTTTACAGCCAATAAATTTTTCCTTATTCTCTTCTCATTCACAAAAAAATCTCTCGAATGAACACAGTTTGAAAATAAAGTAGAGAATTTTTTACATAGTTTTTGCACTGTCGGTCATCCGTGAATTTAAATCAAGCGCGATGCAAAAGCAATTTGGATTGTTTATTTGGAAGGAGATTTTTACATGACTTTTAACATTTCTGCCGCTTTTTGCAGGTTAACGAGATGAATAGAAAATAATGACAAACTTTTCTTCACTTTGCGTTTATTTGTCATTGTGAACTAGAAGTCATACGATTAAAAATTGATATCTTGCACTAAAATCCGGCAGATATTTATTGAATAGAGCTTTTTTATTTTTTGTTATTTTATCTCTATATTTATTCTCTTGACTCGCAGGAAAGCGACGGAGGTGCTAATACATAAAGCAAGCAATTACCTCGACCTGCTTCCGGAGAAGCCAAGATATTGCTGTCCGGTTGAAATTTTTTTATTTTGGATTTTTAGTTCTATAGAGATATAACTGAAATTGAGAACTGCTTGCCAAGACCAACAAGCAGGGGAAAATACCATAAACTATCTTTCCCAAGGACACACCAAAATGGGTCGAGTAGGTTTTGAACCGAGACCATGTTGATCCGAATCACGGCGCTCTAACCACTCGAGCACGTTGCCGACAATAATTACAAACTAGGTAGTATAGCGATTATTGAAGAGTGAAACTTTTGAAAAACGAAACCACTGTTAATCTAGAGCAAGGGTTCTCAAAGGGCTCACGGTGCATCATTGGGGGGGCCAGAAGCAGAAGCCATTTTTTAGTCTTTACATGTATTTTGCGACAAAAATGAAGAAATCAGAAACAGTTTCAAAGTGGTGACCTTTGCTTGGTCTTCACTCGACATTTGGGAGAATATTCTAAGCAGGGGCCACAAGTGCTTGAGGGTCTCTGAAAAGGGCCAACGAATCACCAAAGTTTGAGAACCACTGATCTAGAGTGTCTGGCTTGGCCAGAATCAAGCATAAAAAGAACTCGACGCTGCCCGTTCTTTAAAGGATGTCTCGATGTTGATTAAAACCAGTATTGCTTGTATTTGGGCGGGATGACGAAACAGCCGGAGATGGTGAAAAAAACTCGAGACCTTGTTTCATTTTCGTGCTTAACTAAGAATGTACAGGGTGTCCATAAATTATCGCTACAATTTTCAAAGTTTGTCAAAATTTTATTTTTTGAGATGTTTTTATTTGATTTGTTTTATAGTGAAGGAAAATGCTTTAAAGTTTTTCTTTCTTAACAGGTACTTGTGGAAATAATTAGGTTTAAAATTACAATTTATTTAGTGAATAAGCAGAATATTTTTGAATTTAGTAGCGAAAGTAGAGTTTATGAAAATGAGCACTCCGCAGGAAAAAGTCCAGTGTCTTTCTTGGTTTATAGAGACAAAGTCAGACATTAGACTAAAGTTTCGCTGTGCTTGGATGTCTGACTTTGTTTCTATAAACTAGGAAACACACTGGGCTTTTTCCTGCGGAGTGCTCATTTTCTATTTGAGAATTCTATTCTATAGAGAAAAAAACCTATTCAAATACTATTTCAAGATTAGTAAAATTTTGAGTTTAAAGAACCGAAACTAAATTTTTAAACAGAAGTTGACTTGAAGTCAAACAATCAAAACTGGCAAGTCAATGTTAGTCGCCTATCAATATTCTATTATTGTCCTAATAATAGAAATGCTTTTAAAGTCTATAAATTCACATATAAAATTGATATAACTTTTTTTACTGTTTTAATTTACCCTATTGTAAATAATAGCTTTATGACCATGTAAAAAAGGAAACTTTCAAACAATAACAAAGCTGCTAATTTAGTAATGTCTTTTTCCATTTAATTTTAAAATGCTGCGAATATCAGCTAAGTTTGATAATTATGGTATAAAGGCCATCTTGCAGACAACTGTTTCCTGATGCAGTTTTAAGATGCTGCGATTATCTATACTTCTCAAAAATTTGTTTCTTTTCTCGATCGCGTATTATAACGCATACCGTTTTGTTGCTTCGTCCTTTTTCTGTTCTGCTTCTATTACTTGAAAATATTTTTTGCCTCCTATTTTTACGGAGAGTTAAAATAAAATATACTGATACTTATTGATAACCGCTTTTCGAAACAAGTATTGACAATTTATTAAAACTTGATAAAATGGTTTTCGTTCTATGCTGATTTATTTATTGGCATCAATAAGAATGTTATTTTTAAATGATGTGATTTTTGCATCCAATTTTTTTAAAGTGTCAGAAACCATGATGTGCAAAAGTGAAAACTGGCCTTAGCAATGATAAAAGCTTAATATGTTAATGTTCACTTTTTAATAATATTCACACCTTGATATGTAATATTTATTTTGATATAGAAAAAGGAAATTCACTGAGTGTAAAAAAAAAGTTTAGTGCTATAAAAAACGAAACAGTAATTGACTCAATTAAAGTTAATTTGACATGCGTCAGTTTTACAAAGCCCTTTCAATTTAGTGCGTCATAGTTAATGAAAACACCATACTCAAACTATTAAAAGAAAAACAAACAATTCAAAACCACCTTAATGTATTGTAAACTATTAGCATGACCGCAATGACATCTTTGTTAGTGAAGTAACAGGCGCCATTCTTAAATCACCACCTTAGCAAAATTATGTTTTTGCTCGTTACTTCTCTTGAACCTAAATTGATGCAGCTGAAGTCAGCAATATAAATTTATTTGTGAACTTCATTTGTGTTCATTCATCAGCGCTCGGGCTGTTTTGATGCGGGCAAAAGCTATCAAAGAAAGCATTAAAGACAAATATAGAACAAAATTACAATCTTGAACCTTTATCAACAAGAACAATGTTGCACTTGAATGTAATCAAATTTAAGTTGCTTTTGTCCAAATTGTATTTTAAAACAAGTGATTCTTTTTGTCCATTTTTGCGAATTGCTCGAGTAGAAGTTTCAAGTATCTGCTAAAAATTACATATTACTTTAATATTTCTGTTCATAAAAAAATTATTTGACTTAAGTTTGCAGAGCTGATCATACAAATTAAGAAAAATAAAAAGACTTGTGTCTCCCACCAATGCATTGCTGGATCGAAAAAACAGCATTGTGCATCATCACGTTCGCCGACGTCTATATAGATTCTTGAAACCATGGTCAGGCAGTGAGATCGTGTTCGCGTGCGCGATGCACAATGACGTAGATGGCACTCTTTAGTCTGTCTGCTAAAAACTTGAATAAAATTGTTTGAGAAAAAACAAAAAATTACTGTAAACACGACTGTATGACGCTATGCAGCAGATCAAATGCTTTTTCATTACTGAACAACAAGACTAAGCTATCGAAATGTTGGTTTGATTAACTTTGAATTAATATTCAATTAATGATCAGCATAGGGCCATACAGTATATCACAATAAAGTTTTTTGATGAATAGCAAATCACTCAGTACAAATGAACACATGTCCAATCGGTGTTAAATGCGACGTTTCATTGTATGAAGTACTTTGCTTGGATTTTGAGAACACTCTGCTTAAATTAAAGCTGGTGTAATTTGAGAAAAAGGTTGATTTTTGTTTTACTTACATGCCATGAAATCATGATTTAACTTTAAATTATGCCGTACTTAAATACTTTGAACAAAAACCAAAAATAGGTCGAATTCGATTTGAATGTGACGTCGTTTCTAGGTTTTATAATTTTTACGAACTTTTTATTATTCCGGGATTTTTCGGGAAAAAATTTGCCCTTTCGGAATTGCAAAATGTACCACAGAGACGACAAATTATCACCCAATTTTGTTTCAAAATTTGCTGAAGACTAAAAAAGGTCTGCACTTACAATTAGTTTTTAATTTCTCTATTTTTTTCTAAATGCAGATGATAACTGAAAAATAATCTTCATTTACAATTGATTTCCAATTTCTTCGATATTGTCCCAAAAAAGGTCTTTACCTGCAATCCCAAGCCTTTGCTCAATATGCAGGTCGCGATCGACCGACGGATTTAAGTTGACCAGGGTGCATCCCCCGGGATTCCAGGATCCGGAACATAAACCTTCAACTTATTAATGAAAACTTCAACTTATTGCGAAATCAAAAAAGTTTCGCACGAAGACGTTGCATCGGAGATTGGTTTCGTTTCTTCCGCAAAATATTTGTTCACTTAGAATTTGATCTATTTTTAAAATAGCCAACCAAGCAAGGCCTTGTCTATCAGCATCTGATATTATTGATGCTGATCTTTATAATGGGAATGATAACAGTTCTTAATCTGATAAAGATTTTTCTGTGTTTACCATCAGAGCACGAAGTTTTTACCGCAGTCGTGTTCGGAGGAGACAAGTAAAGGTGACAAAGCTCTTATCAATTATCTGCCGCTTATCGCATTAACTTTGTTTTCGGTCTTAAACAAAAAAATTATTTTCCTGGTTTCACGGAGATATTTAAAGAAGTTCAACATCATCAATATTTTTTTCGGTTAATTTAAAGAAGAAAATAAAGAAAAGTTGCTAATGTTGTGGTTTAAAAAATTTCCAAGCCAGAAAATCAAGTATTGATAAAAAACATCAATGCATCTAAAATAACTTGAAACAAACAACAGTAAAAGGCTCCAGAAACAATTAAACTAATTAATCATGCAAAGCAATCAACTAAGATTGTCGTCTTTTTTTGAAACCGCCGGTAAAAATGCGTTTTGAATTACATGCTTTTGAAGCTTGTTTGTTGTAATATCATCTGCCTGAAATCTTCATTAATCTCATTTAAATCACTGTCTGGCCGTCGATGCCGCTTTTTAAAGCCCTTTTCATCAGAAAAAGCTTTAATTTGTTGACCGAACGAAAATTATTACTAGTCTTAGGATTATTGTTTCTCAAGAAATTTCTTAATGATCACATCACACTTAAAATAAACTAATCTTGTTTGTTTTAATGAGGAGAAATTTTTATTTTAAATTATTATTTTCTTCTTTTTAATATTTAACGCTTTTCTGATGACGGATAAAGAATTAACTACCGATAGAGAAGTGCTAAACTTTTTGCTAATAAAGTAGTGTCATTTGGTTAGGAAAATTTATTTTTAAATATTTTGACTATTATAATAACATAGCTGTTATCATTATTGTCTTTTGAGGAATAATACTCTTTTTAGTCAGAAAAAAGGAACATGAAATGTTGTTTGTCTTGTATTGATTGGTTGATTTCAGACTTTTGTTAAAATAAAATAAAAAAACTCTGATTAAAGAAAAATAAACGTTTACTTTTTTCTTCAGACAGATGTACTCTTTAGAAGTCAACTTGTGAAAATTGAGTAAAATTCCGTTAGAGTCTGTCACGAGCATAACTGAGAGCAAAGTGAAAACTAAAAAAGTCAAAATTTTACTTTACATTTAAACACCTTTTTGTTTTCGAAACTCAAATGAACACTATAATTAGAAGATGATTAGAAGGTTGTTGAAGGTTTTATAGACGGGCTAAAGTGGTTGGAAAGTTTATGGGAAAGGTTGCAGCGACCCACCTTTACTATTGTTTTGAAAGCTGCCCTGTTTTTTTATGGGGTCACGCCGCAATGCGTTATTGATAAAGATGACGCATCGAGAAACCTAACATTTTCATATAAAAAATTACTATTTTAAATTGTAGTTGCGAATTGGTGAACTGGTTGACAAACAAAAGGCTATCAAAGACGTTTGTTTCTGAGACAAGTTTGCCCTTCAATGATACTTCTTTTCTTGTAATCTAACCACAATGAAGCCACCAATTTAATGTTGTAAACATTGTTTTTGCTTAAATCTCCATAAAAGGTGCTTCATTTGTTTGGGTTCGTCACTAAAAGTAAAAATACAAATAATATTTCTCCTGACAAAATCAAGAGCTTACTTTCAAAATGTCATTGGTCTAAGTCTTTTTATTGTACCTGTTTTGACGTAAGAAAGCATTTTGCCGTTTGATTTACAGTGGGAAGCACTTAATTATGCCATGCGCATAGGCGTGACCTAAGAATTTCTGTTTCTTAAAAAAGCTTACGTTTCGGCTGTGATGGTGAAAAGTTAGCATTCCAAGATTATATTTAATTACATGTTTGATGTCTGTTGGTTTGATCGATGTCGATAACGATGAATTCTTTCCGAAAAAGAGCTCTCTCGCATGACATCATCATCGATGTTTTTATTGAAAATATGTGCAAGTGCGTAACTGTTTAAATATTGCGCAAAGAGTCGCCCGTGACGTAACATAATTTCAAAATCGCCAAAGACTGCAATGTTGCAGTTTCCATGTTGTTTATTATCAAACGTGTCAAAGTTGATGTCAAGTAAAATAAATGCCTTGAAATGTTTTTTTTTTTTTTCCGAATAAAAAGTAAATCTAACATATTTGGAGACACAGTTTATCTAGGACGCAGTTGATGATGGAATGAGTTATAATTCCGAAACGTCCTAAATAAACTATGTCTTTTTTTAATTTTTAAGATTTTCATCAATTTCAAAAATTTTTTTATGTTCTATTACTCATCAATCCAGCTGCTTTGCACAACTTCCTAATGCTTGTGTCATTGGTTCGCCACAAGAAACTAGAACATCACACGCCCAGTGACATGCATTGACACCTGCCGAGCATGTTCAGCAAATCAAACAAACTCAAGCTTTACTGTGCAACAAGTTTGAGGAACCGACTTCTTAACTTTTATCACGTGACTTCTGTGATAGAATTTTCGCTTGCTTAATGTCTCGGCAGCGTGATTGAGCCGAGCCGGCAGAATCGCGGTTTCAGTGGCGAACTTAATCGAGATAAACTTGGTTCAACTCTCGTTATTCGGTCGCGTCCATGGAAAAAGCGCTTTGCGGAAAATTCCCTTGCTTGGCGGTTTTAGAATGCAGCTATTAACTTCAATTTGCCATGGTCATATCAAAAAAATACGATCAACTGTCGCTTAAAGTACACAGTAAGTTTTTTTATTTTTTGGTGTGCGGTAATAAATACTCATATTAATTACCAAATAAAAAAATTTTTAAAAACTTTTCACAAAAAACACCCTGGCCAAACTTGTTTGAAAAAACCAATTATTGTTCGTCGTTATAATCAATCGATCTTATCTTTGATCTAAAAATACCGGATCAAAATTGTGAAATCCAAAGCACTTTTGTTTACAAAAAGGCTAGACTTCGTTTTGCGCATGCTATGCAGGTATAACTGATACGATTGCTGCTGACAATGTGCAAGTTGCTTTGTTCCATTATGAAATGAACTTTGTCGCTAGTTTTTGAAATAAACATTTTCTGGTAAATAAATGCTGTGCATTGTAATGTGCCATTTTTTGTGAGCGGTTTTTTAAAAAGTTGACAGAATAAATTTTTTTGTCCAATATTTTTTTATTAGATTTATCTCTTCTTATATTCTTTTATATAAATCTTAGAATTATCTCTTCTTATATGACCAGATCAAAAACTTGAGTTAGCAGACTGTCCCTGATGAAAGTTTAAAACTAGAAACCATGATCGGGCAGTGAGCTCGGATTCGGCGTGTTTAATACACAATGCCACAGATGGTACTCTTTAGTGCCATCTGTCCTTTTAACTCGAAAGATTTTTTTGTTTTTACATTTCCTTCTCAATTTATCTTCATCGGATATATTGGTTGGAGTCTCGAGGCAGCCGGTGAAAAATAAAATTTTCACGTTTCCATTTGTTATGATTGGGCAAGAGGAAAACATACAAATATCTTTTGTTCATGACCGGGCCGCACCCAATAATGCTACTACGCCTTGTGTTTTTGACAAAATCTTTTTTGGACAAATTCTTTTTGCTTTTGACCTTGTGATTTGGTGTTTTCTTTTCGATTTGTGGTTGAATTTCGTGTTTTTTATCAAAACGTGTTTGGTCGATATTTCAGAAAAAATTTTCAGGTTGTTCCATAAAAAGTTTCTCAAAAAATAAAATTATCTTCTTTGCAATGAATAAAAGGGGAGCTTTTTGGTTGAAAAAGCACTCCCAAAATTTTTTTGCTAAAATTCATGGGGATGACCAACAAAAAGAGACTTTACTTACGACAAATACATTCAACTAAGTAATTGATAGATTTTTTTCAAATTTTATAAAAAATTTAATTAAAATTTTAATTTTAATGCAATAATGATATTTAAATTGGCATAAAATGGAGAAAGCTTAATTATGTTAACTTGTGCTTTTTCTAAATTTGCTCTGCTAGTAACAATAGCAATGATGACACCTAGTTGACAGTGCGGTCTTCTTGCAAGGGGTTTCCAATATTTTTTCGCATGATTCCAGTAATGCCAAACTTTAAGCAGGAAACCACGAATACCAGTTTCAGAGGGCCTGATTTGACTACACCCAGAATCGAATTCATGTCCATCGCTTTATGGCCAGGCGCTATCTAACTGGCTAACCATACAGAAGTCCGACACAGATTCTCAATACATGCTCGACTTAAATCAGATATAAAAATATTTCCCTATTAATTTGTTGCTTACCACAGAAACTGACGGTTTTACTCTATTTTCACTTCACTACATAATTTTGTGGCTAAACACATATTTTCATTCAAATAGTATGAGCCAAGGTTTCGAAGTATTTCTCTTTTAACTATAACTCAATAAAGATACGGTTTTTTGAAAATTCAAGAAGGGTTTTTCTTATTCTGCTTTGAAGCGGTATGTTCTCTTAATAATAACATCCATGCTGTTTGTACACTAAAGTTTCCGACATTTTCCGAAAACAATTTTCAGACATGCGAAGACAATTACAAGATATTACAGTGTCTTTTTATCTGCTTAAGAAATTAATATTATCGAACGTGAATGATTCAGTTTATCGTTGCACGAGTGACTTAGTTTAATCATTTGCTTGACATCATCACGACAGCTGTACAAGAATACTTGACTGTGATCTTGTTTGCTTATTAGTAAATTACTGTAAAACTTGAATCATAGAAATTCTTTGCGCCAAAACAAGTTTGATGATAATACGATTTCCTCTTCTAAAAAACATAGCATTAAAGGTTTTGGCTGATTACTAAAGCCATTGAGAAGCACAACGCCAAAATAAATACGATAACTCTAACCAATTCAATAACAATTGTCAGTGCCTTTGAATGAAATAACATCCTTATCAAAAACTTTAGGTTTTCCAAACCGAATTTTCATTAAACTAAATACACTTAGGTTTTACTAATTTTTTTCGCATCCAATTGCTTCTATAAGATTTGAAAAATTTACAGACTAATCCATGTTGAATTTTAAAGTTTTCAAATTCACTCTCAACAGTATTTCTTGCTGTAAAGCTAACAAGCAGAATTAGAATATTGAAAGTTTATAACTGGGTTTCTTGATACGTAAAAATAACACTTTTATAGCTTTAATCAAGAAAAAGTTATTGCATTGGCTTACGTAACCCGAGCGAAGGCTTAGGACAGTGTTTCCCAATCTTTTTAGGCCATGCCCCACCTAATCATCTCCAGAATCCTAGCGTTCCCCCATGAGATGATATATAATAATTCTTATTTTAAAAATTTATGTAATTAGTCTTTATTCATTTTTCTGATCAAGGGACAACGACGGAGACGTTAAACTTAAGGCAACCGGTAATCGTATCACCCAGATTCACTTCCGGATATCCCAATAAAAACTTTTCCAGTCTCATGAAAAGTATTACTTTAATTTAAAACTGCTTGCCAACACCACCGAGCTGAAGAAACGATCGTTAAGCGTTTTTCCCATGGACGCAACCGCGCATCACTCCGTTAGAGCAGCGAACTCGAGACCTCACGATCGCGAATCAGACGCTTTTTCACTGCGCCATGCTGCGGAAAATGAGCTCCGTTTCGAGTGAAGAAGCTAAAATTTTAAAATAATTTTAAATTTTAGATTCCCCTGATGATCCTGCACCTGCGGGTTTTAGTGTTTTTAATTCAGTGCTGTGTATATAATCAATAAATTGCTCCTACTTTCTAGTCGTCGAGCACTTTAAAAAGCTTTGAATTATTACTACTTTTAAATAAATTGATAAATAAATATCTAGAAATACCTAGGCAAAAATAAAAACACCTAAAAATATCTAAAAATTAAATTGCCCCTTGGGAATCACTGCTTTATGGCTCGTTGTCGGTAAGAAACAACTAGCTTAGCACATGATTTGCAAAGAAATTATCTACAATAATATTTCTTGTTTTACCGACAAAAAATCGATCATATAATTACTCAGTCGCTCCGTGGGTATCATGCCGATTTTCGATCACTGTTGGAGAAAAAGATTTATCATGTTAATTTAAACTAGCAACGTTTGATAATTTATATTTTTTCTAGTTAAAAAAGTTATTTTTTTTATTTTTTCTAGTCTAGAAAAGCTAATTTAAACTAGCAACGTTGATAATTTATATTTTTTCGGCATTGAATCGATAATGCTATTTTGCGTCTCCTGATGAAAACATATTATAATTAAACCTTTTAAATGCAATAACTTCAATGTAAAATTTTACATGGAATAGGTTGGCCAAATTGTTCGACGGCAAAATCAACTTTAAAATCTTTTAGAAACGCGCGATCGATCACTACGGAAACGCGATTCTCAAAAGGAGCAATCTTTTAAGAGAAAGTCTTTACTTTGAATCCGTTTCGGTTTACTTGATTTTCGTCCCCGAAAAGTAGTGATTTTAGTCCCTAAAAAATTAATAAGTGAAACATTCTAGTTCACTCAAAATCAGATGCGATTGATCAGCGAAGACGCCGCGATTATGAAATTGATGTTACGACTATCAATTTTACAGCATGCCATGTCTAATTTAAGCACGTTAATAACTTTTTTGGCAGGAATACATTTAACGTCTAAACTAAAGAATTTCAATTTTTAATATCAATCAACAAAGCTATTTGCAAGTGAATAGTTTTTGTTATTAAAGGTGCTAAGTTTGTTTAGATATAAAGTGTCCTTTCTGCAAGCTCTATTTAATAGCAAGAAAACAAGTCTTAAATGTAAAACATGTGTGGATTATGCAGTTAATGGTTTCAGTTTCCCAGTTACGCACCAAAAAATTTAGTGTTTTTATAATTATTTTTTGAAGTGGTAGCTTCAGTGAAAATTTTATCATGGTTGTGTGCCCCCGCCCTTTCAAAAATCCCCGCTACCCCATTTAATGCAGCCTACCAACTTTATTTCTTAAATCCTATTATGCCATTTTGCAAATGTCACATTTATAGAGGTTATTTGCCATAACGTTCAAAACGTGGAAATGCGCACAGCAAAAATGTTACCTGCCAGTAAATACATATCTTTTTATAGTGTAGAAATACACTAGTACATATTTTAATACATAGTTAATCCCAGCTAAGGAGGAAAAGTATTTTTGATTTTAGTTAAATTGGCCGAGTTTCTTAAAGGTTTTTTGTAAGATCAATTTTTAATGACCAGTAGTTTAAATATTAGTTTGGCTAAAAAAATCCGTGACGAAAAAATTTGGCATTTGATTAACAGGCAAAAAAGAGGAGCAAAAAATCTATTCGTTAAACATTGGTTAGGTTATTTAACAATTTTTTACAGCATTTCATTATTTGTTGGTTTTAACTATAAAAGGCAAAGACAAAAACTATGTAACTTAATGAATCACTATCTTCGCTTGTGCTTCAGAGCGCTTCTTTCAACTTTTAAACATTACGTAGAAGAAAAGACGAAATTAACTTGACAACAAAGCTATTGTTATCAATAAATACGAAAACCCGAAAAACTATATCCAGCTCAATTAAGTTATTACTGCTCAGTTGTTACAAAGGTTTTGGGTGATCTAGTCTCGGTTATTATTAGGGCCAGCTACAGTCAATAAAGTCAGTGCTTTTCAAGGCTTTCTGAGTCATCAAACTTACACAACATCAGTTATGGTTGCTGAGGAGTCTTTTTATTGAATTTTATAGATCAGAATAAAGTCAAAGTTTTGAATAAAGTCAAAATTTTCCATAATTTTACCTCATCAAATTTCACTAACAAAAACTCACTTCTTGCTAATTTTGGAATTTTTTGAGCAGCCATTAATCCCAAAAATATTTGGTTTCGCACTTTATATCAGTATAATTGAAAATTTTCTGGGCCACAACCCTGAGCGTCACTCTTAAAATTTTTCGCCCCCTTCACTTTATAAGTTCTAAATCAGCAATATAAGTTTTGCATGCTTTACTATAATCCACCAAGATTTGGGCCTCTCCTGGAAACTTTCAGCACCCCCACTTCCACCCTGAGGTGTGCAATTTTCAGTGTAAGAACCCTAGTTCGGTATGATAAAAATGTTTTCAATTTTAAAATCGGTAAAAAAGAAAGTTTTATCCTCATTTAAAGGGAAAAATGTGTCACTAAACACGTGTTTGTTACCAAAAGTCGGCAACGTGGTAAGTGTTCAAAGTGGGTAAGAGTCGTTAAGTGTCTACAGTATTGATGGCAAACGCAATTGATAGGACCGGGGCTCGAAACCTTCTCGCGTTATCAGTTGTGTCCTTTGAAAAGTTATTTTACGCACTTTCATCTTCTTGCCAATCTTAACTGGCAGCTCTACATTTTGGGCATATCTCTAAAAATATTACTAAAAAAAAAACAAATAAAAAATTGTAGCAGGACTGCAATATCTTGGCATCTTTAAAAGCAGGTCAAGGTAATGACTTGGTTGTTCGAACTTTAGCGCGTCCGACGATTTTCTGCGAGTCAGGAGGACAAATAACTAAGATATGAAAATAACCATAAAAAAACATTTACCTCAAATTTACAATTTCTGATGCATAAAATTATTTTTCTGAATGCATGTTGAAGTTTTTGTACGAGTTATTGTTCTGTAGGATTCATTTTAGTAATGTTCTTTATAGTGGATCACTAATGAATAGAAATAAACTGAGAATTTTTTTTCTTATTATCAACAAAAAATACTTTCTTTTCTTTTCAAAAATGATGAAAATTACTGTTTTGGAAACTATTTAACGAAACGTTGTCCATAGAAACTTTTGTAACAGTCAAAATCGTTCGGTCAAAATTGAGATAAAAATACATTACATTTAGCGTTATTATTTAGTAAGTGCAATTCCACATTGTACGTCCATTCTGCAACTGATAAGTTTTGAATTTTTTTTATGAAATCAAAGGTTGATGTGTGGGTAATTGTTTCTATAGATATTTAATATAAACACCAGATAGAAATGGCGAACATGGAAAAAAAAAGTTTGAAAACTAAATTTCATTAACCGGCTTTTAGAGCAATTTCTTTAAACCGATAAAAAGCGGTTTTAACAAGCAACGCAACAAGACCTAGTTGTCAAATATTTCCGGGGTGAGCATTTTTTTCTTTTTCTACTAGTCACGACCTATGCACGTGGCCGTGAGTTTTTTGGTTTTGTGGCAGTGATAATGCTGTAAGTCACGTGACGGAATGTGCCGGTGAGGCTATATAACGCGACGTCTGACGCTGCGCCATTCAAACCGACGAACATCCCGATAAAAGCAAGAAAAGCCGAGGAGAAAAATCCTCTGTAATCGAAGAGAAAAAAAGCGCGAAAAACAAAGATGAGTTCAAGATATTGCGCAACATTGCTTGCCGTCTGCTTCTTGTTGGCTTCACTCATGCTGTCAGCTGTTCAATCAATGGAAATCGCAAGGTGAACTTGTAAATTGTACCCAGTGCCTATATTTTAACATTTACGAGACCGGTCGAATGGTTTATTACGTTATTTTGTTTACAATCACAAAGAATACGTTTTTGTTGAAAAAATATGTCATAAAACGTTTACGTTTTTAGAAGAGACCTCAAGAGTACAACAAAAACCATCACGCTGCACCCACTCTTTTTAAACCGGCGGCGAAGAAGTAACTCGGAAGGGCAAATGGCCAATTTACAGGGGCAAGCACTTGACCGAACCGCTACTCACCACTTTCTACAATTTCTTTACAAGTAAGTTTTAATTTTAAATAATCTTTAGTTTTAAATGAAAAATTAATTGCTGGATTTGTTTATTAAATTACTTATTTTGTAAAGAACCAAGAACTGAAGGCAAGAAAAAGGTATTATCGAAAAGATCTGTTATGGCGTGTGGGGAGTGGCCTAACCAACAACCTCACTTCTCTTTTATGACGTATAGCACTCATCCATGTTTTCTTGAAAGAGAAACTAATCGCCGTGGGTTGTAACTGTACTTTGTCTTTCAGAGGGTCGACTTCACCTTCTAGTAGGCCCCCGGTTTATACCAGCCTCGACAGGTGTATAGCACGGTTTTTGTACCGAAAACCACACAAGTCCATAACGTCAGCCATCAAGCATTGCATCGAATCACATATTTAAATCGATCGGTGTGAAAATGTTTAGGCGATTTTGAAGATTTAACCAAGCCTGTGCAGTTTTATTAATCTTTAAAAATTATCGGAATACTTCTTTACAAAACTTTTAATGAGCACTATATAGATAATTTTGAAAAATTGAAATAGTTTTATGTTCTAGACTTTAAAAACCACAATTTTTATGCGTATTTTTTCGTGTCTGTTACTCACCAACTTTAAGCAGTTTTCAAAGTTTTGCCGTTCTCGACACGAAAACAAGTGTTTTTTGACGTTTTGTTAAATTAGCCTCGATAAATGGTTCTTCATTCAAGACCATCTCTTATTTATTGCAATATATTTGCAAGTTATTTATTTGAAATATTTTATTTATAACATTGCGTCGTTTCATGTGCATGAGCGAATTTAAATTTGTCTTAATACGTTTAAGTTGCTGCTTCCTTCGTTGAGCTCTGCTCTAGTTTCTTTACAACGTTTTCTATGTCTTTTTACATTCTATGCTGTCATTTTCACAAAGTTGTCGATGTGTTTTTGAAACGTTTGCTTAAAGACTATTAAACGGATTTTATGCTTATTTGTTTGATTGCTCAATTTTCGTTTTCGTAACTCAAGTCCGTGTCGCAGGGCAAAGTCCAAATTTGGACAGTAAATTGGATTACGCAAATTTTTCA
This sequence comes from Diplosoma virens, assembly GCA_963680785.1. Classification (NCBI taxonomy): domain Eukaryota; kingdom Metazoa; phylum Chordata; class Ascidiacea; order Aplousobranchia; family Didemnidae; genus Diplosoma; species Diplosoma virens. The sequence continues at coordinate 33,688,178 of OY796886.1, read as the reverse complement.
AATTTAGCTTATGAGACAAATAGTTGGTCCATTTATTTACTAGATAGATAAGGCAAACATTGAAATCTAATTAATATCGGCGGAAAGTGAGGTAACAATGGCAGGTAATGTTCCAACGTAATTCATTTTATGTTTTCTGTCATTAAAAGAAGTTCTTTTGCGGAACTGTTGTTTTCGGAATTTAGATCGCGAAAAAAAAGAAGCGAATTAAATTCAAAAAATCGTACAAAAATTATTTATAATTTCTAAGCAAAAAGATTACTTTCTTGAACTAGCAAACAGCAACAAACAGCATGGTAAGAAATGGACAGCATTTTTTTAAAAAATTGCCGATATAGCAGTAAACATTTCAATCAAAATTTATTAAATCGCAGATTATGCCAAGTTAAAGGAACAAATATTTGTTGTTTTTAAGAGCGGCCAATGCTCAAAGAAACATTATCTTTGTTGTTAAATTTTTGTCTATTTCTACCATTCTGTTTCTTGAATTGTTTCAAAAACTTATAATAAACATTTAAACATATTTATGCCATTTCAAACAAATCAACCAAAAAGAAATTTATTCTTTTTCTTAATCGGAAAACACATGTCCTACTCATGCCTTGTTGGAAAAAGTTCATATCTAATTTTAGATTGTTCAAAAGTTTTAATCAACAAGACCATTCTATTTTCATTTAAAAAACTTTTAAAAACTTTATTCTTGTTAAATTTTTTTTTATCGTATGATTTTGGCCAATCGCTGAAGTTTTTATGGACAGAATTTAGTAAAAAATTTACGCTTGATCAGAAATTTTTCTAAACTATCGGCCATGACGTCGCCATTAATTAACTAAAAATCTCCAATTGTCTTATAAATTAGTGATCCTTAATTACGAACACCACCCAAAATTACACTTTTGCATGGCAATATGCTGTTAAAACTTTAACGCGCCTGTACAAAATTACGTTCATGCATCAACAATTAAGATTTTGAAATGCTTTATGACAAAATCGCATGAAGAGAACTACTTCCTATTTAATAAAGTATTTTTATTATGAGAACAATGCTTTAGTTTTATTCGTTTGAAAGCTGGATTTGTCAACTTTCTTACGATCCGCATCAGGGATTCTTAAATCGAAAAGAAGGGCGTAAAAACTTTTGAGAAGAGGCGCCGAGCGAGAGGAATTTGGTAACATATGTGTCGAAATTCTACTTAAACACAAAATTTAGTTAAGACAGTTCTATCAGAAAGTTTAGAAAGCCTCGGCAGAAACAAAAAATTTCAAGTGTTGATAAAAATTACAAAAGCGGCAAATTTTGAACTGAGACAAAACTCAGTCAAGTTTTTAATTTGATTAAACTGGTAAAAAACTTTTTAAGATTTCAAAAACCGAAGTTAATGAGTTTGATTATGTAATAAAGTTCTGACGTTTTTTTTTCTTTATTAACTTTAATGAACCTTATAGATCAGTTATTTCTAATAACAAATTTTCGAACAAAAAACCCAGATTTTAAGCATACGTTGGCGTTCGAAAAAAAATTTTTAACACAGTACTTTGGAAAAGGATAGATAACGCATTTCGAAGAAATGAAGCAAGCACATTGTTATGCCGTAAATTTCAATTTTACCGTTTATTTTAGCGTTATTTTGAATACACACAGAATACTATTAATGAGAAAAGTGTGCTGCTTTTCTATTTAATCGGTAACCACCGCAGACAAGCACAAATTAGAACGGACGATTCAAAATTTTTTTTACAATCCATTGTGCCAAGATGAACAGCTGATAAAGATGAAAAAGAGTATATTGAGCCAATATTTATATTTTAGCTTGAACGATTGCCGAAATCATGATTTTGTTAGCATTTCACCAAGATGAGAAAATGTGACTGTCACACTTCATTCATAATAATTTTAATCATGACGATGTAGCTTATCTCCGTTACGTATGTAATTCGTAGTTTATACGATGTAGTTTATTCGTAGTTTTATTATGAAATAATAATCGCGTCGCCTTGAGCGCTGCTCTCGTATTATGTGATATTACGTCCGATTCGCTTTCTATTGCTTGATGCATGTATCTCTTTTTCTTTTTTCGTCCGACAATAATGACGTAATATGTTTTTGTCCAAGCTTTGCTATCTCGTTGGTAGTGGAATGTTCTGGCACATTCAAGCGTAGCGCTCCCTCCAGGGAATTCGAGCTAAGTCACGCATTATACGAGTAAATTCGTCGTCACGTGACTTTTATCTATATATGCGCATGCGAAGCGAAGACGTATCGTCGTCGTCGTTTGAAGGGTATCCACTTCAGGTCAGACACAAACAGGACTGGGGCCGAGTGTTTATCCTTTTTCTACCCCAGGCTGCTGAACTGCCTGAATCAGATGCTGGCAGTGGTGTTATTAAGCCAGCATCA